>JADLZL010007009.1:0-92507 GCA_015844335.1 Chrysopogon serrulatus | reverse complement strand
AAAAAACAGAATTTTTTAATAATATAAAGAAGCCCCACAGGTCAATGTGAAGCACAACATTTTCATGAAAAATAATGCATGGAAAATCACAACCGAGATAATGCAAATAATAGAGTAACATTAGAAGCCCGCATCAAGAATGTGGAATGATAAATTATTTGGCATAGTTCAATACATATAGAAGACTTAATTCAGGGGGCAAATTCAACCTAGCTGATCCATTCGTCACTAAATTACAGATCATCTCCATCAAGATATCCAAGACATATAATCAAAACTAAAATTATGGTTTAACTCCTTTCATCAGCAGTGTTCGAGAGAAGAAAAAAGACTCCTTTGCATAATAAGCTTCTCACATATATACTGCAGCTAGTAAGAACATATTTCTTCTCAAATCATAAATTGCTTCCACCAATAGCTCTGCAAGTAAACAAGGAAAAACATTAGTAGCTAGAGACATACCTAAAGGTAAAATAATCTAGTGCTGCTAGGATACATCAATTTGAACCAAGGGTAAACAACATGGGATGCCACAGGACGCAAATTTCATCAATTCCGAATTTCTCGATAACTAAAGATGGAGAGTAGAGATGGCCCTAACCCGTTTGGTAGGGCTTTGGCTTCTCTAAAACTAGATTTAGCTCTGACTCCTCTAAAGGAGCAGCTTCTCTAGAGGAGCAGAAACTCTTTTGAAAATCGTTTGACAAAATAGTTTCTCCTATTTTTCTAGAATGGACGAAAGATATTAAATGTCTACAGTTCCCCTCCTTAGTTGACTTGGTTGCACACATGTTTTATATCTTTAATCTCAATTCTTATGAGCTTGCACAGCACAAAAGGTGACACGAGGAGCCAGAAGAAGCTCTTTGTCGCATTTGTGAATGATTTGGCTGGCGTTCTAGCGAAATGCAATGGCGATATCGCGCCAGCACAAGGAGGCATCGAAGGAAAGGAGCCGCAAGGGGGGCAGCGAGTGAAAATAGGTGGTGAATGGATGATTCTGGTGCAGGGAAGAAGGGGTGATAATGGGAGATTACAAACTAGTCTTGGGTAACCTGAAGACGTCTGAAGCAGTCAGCCAAATGCACCTGTTTGCTACTGACGATGAATCATATTTTACTCTTTTTTAAAGCCCCATATATGCCTGCATAGTGCATGAGGCTTTGAATCTTACTTTATTACTATCCTACTTGTAATTTATGTTTACACAGACTTGAATTATTGCATGTTGTGGTTCTGCTGTTTGACAGAAAAATGTGCAGCGCCATCTACGTCTTTCTTTCCCTATGCAATAACTGAAAGGCCAAAAATAATTGAAAACGACGCTGAGAGAAAGACAAGCTAACGGAACATGAAAGATGATTAATAAGAAGTCGGAGTACGTACAAGCAGAGCGAGGTTATGGACGGTGGACAGGCAAAATGCAAGAGAAAGTTTTGCCCAAGAACTGAAGAACCCCCCAACAAAAGGTGGTTGCCCAACATGAAGTACGTGTTGCCAGGGAAGCCTAGAAATTATAAAAGAGGCATTCAGAATTCAGCAACGGATGGATATTATTGCATCAGCAGAAGAAGAAAGAAGAAAGCCGCAACATGTATATAATACAAATAAAATAAAGGCAGGCATGCAGCATTTCACAGCAGCGGATGGCACCCTGACACCAACAATATAGCTTGGCAAGCAGCCTTGTTCTCGCTGAAAGCGAGGGCCCGACCGTTTGTGTTGACAAAATATGCAAGAGCTCAGCTGTTCCATTCATGTGTATCGATGGGTGGCTGTTTTTGCAAGCTATATCACAGGCGTTACAAAAAGGGCCAAAATGAAATAGGGTAATCTACATAGCAAACTATTAGTGCTCTTTTGGAAATTGGAGCGTAGAAATTTCATAGAAATTATATAGAAATTTTATAGGAATCGTATAAAAATTTAACAGGATAATAGAAAAAACAGAAAAAGATCCCACGTTCTAAAGGGGCCTTAAAAAAAGTAACAGTGTAAAATCGAACGAGCAGATTTCTTTTCTTTTCACAACAATCGAACGAGCAGATTGACCGTGACTAATATGGTCGCACACTGTTTGCCGTCGATCATCACCGACAGATATTGACGTCGATCATCACCGACAGATAGTTTATAAAGTCCACGATGGATGCACTCTCGTACTCGTACTGATAGCCTAGCTAGGTCAACGTTTTCCGCAAATATGGCCTCAAAACGTGGACCGTTTCATTTAGAGATTCTTCTGAATGCTTTTTTTTTCTTGTTATTTCATTTAGGATTTAGGATAAAGTCCATTTTAGCCCCTCAACTCTTGTCTTTTTCTATTAACCACCAACTAAAAAGATATCTAACTTCGACTTCTCAACTATTAACACCTCTTTTTTTTTTCCCTAAAAAGCTATTTAATTTTGATCTTGGAGCCATCTGAAAACCACTTGAAACCGCCTCAAGGCAAAATTTGAATGATTTTGATAGTTGAGATGCTAAAGTTAGACAAAAGCAAGAGCGGAGGAGCCAAATAGACTTAATCAAGCACTTTATTTTTTGGATATTTATAAAAGCAAGGTAATTTTGATACATTAGTTGCATCATCACATGCAGTGTTTATTATATCATTCATTTACTTGCATAATCCATGATTTTACAGTGAAAAAGATAGTCAAGAATTCCCTAAAAAATGACAGTCAAGAAAATACTAGGTAAAATATCCAAACAAGCAAATTATCTGCACCGCCTTTTGTACATGCCTAATCAATGTAAACTTATTTTCTTAGCAGCAAACATGTTATACATAAAGATGGACTTGAATTAGCTTGATTGAAAAAAGAAGCAGGTATTATGGACAGAAAGAAAAATAAAAAAGCTTGAATGTACATTGGAATCATGTACACCAAGTGTGCAACACAACAATGAAAGGTACTGCCTTCCAAAACATTATGCAACTCAACAACAAAATATTCTATAACCCAACAATGAAAGACAAGATAATGAGTACTTGCACATAAAGCAGAACTTGGAAAAATCTAACGTCCAAGCCCAAATAATGGATAAGCTTTAATCAATAATCTATAATAACCATTCTTCCTTTTTTATAATCTTTCCCCTTATTATCTAAATTAGTGAGACAATATAGCCAATAAAGGGTTAGCATTGAAACCAGACAAAAAAAAGGCACAAGATAATTGACGTGAATGATGGTGTTGCTAAGATTAAGAAGGTAATGTACCATTGATGCACTTTCCTTCTAAATTTATTTTTTCCATTAAATACTACATTGTCTACTATATCAATCCAATTATATTGTCAAATATGTAGATCATATATATAGAAAATGAGCTACATGGGAGAGCATCATCGGACCCTAAGCCATCATCTACCGTAAAGAAGATGCTGAAAGAAGAAGAACAACAATAAAAACATAATAATGTTACCACCTCCTTAAGAGCACAACAAAGACATATCATTTAATTCTAAAGATGTAATGAGAAAGCCACTGACAAAGCAAAAGATCAAAACCAATAAATGACAAGCCAAACATCAATGGTATGCACTTCCAAATTAACCTAAAAAAATTCATAAAAGGAAAACACAATTTAACATTTGAAAAACGCATCCCAATATCCAATACTCAATCATTTTATTAATTTTTAATTTGTAGGTGAACTATCTTTTAACATTGTTATCCTCATAGTTCGATTCCAAAGATCATATACTTCACAAAGTCAGCCATACTAGGACAAAACATACATTGCTATCCTCATAGTTCGATTCCAAAGACCATATACTTCACAAAGTCAGCCATACTAGGACAAAACATACATTGCTATCCTCATAGTTCAATTCCAAAGAGTGACATCTAACATGCCCGTATACTTCACAAAGTCAGCCATACTTGGACAAAACGAAGAAGGAAAAGAAGCTAGGCCACCAAAACCTCTCTTCGTAATGCCTCATGCCAAATTGCATGCCAAATTGCCAATGCCAGTTATATGCACGTGTGTCATTATAAATTCAAGCAAAAGTTAATCCATAAACTAGTTTGTATTGGCTAACTAGTATATATTAAACATGGATATCTATTTCTTATGTATCTCAAAGTTCTGTGCAGGATCATGGGTTGATAGATTAGTGACACATAATAATATAAAAGTAAAATAAAAAAGAAAATCTATGATTGCTTTACTATCCATTCTGAGACGAAAAAAAAAAAAAAAAAAAAAAAAAAAAAAAAAAAAAAAAAAAACTTGTGGTACGTACATGCCACTTATAGCTATACAAATGGTTGGAGATAAGAGGGGGACTGATCGATGGGCCGGAACACTGAACCTAAATGGAAATTTGATATTTTATTATGTATAGGGCCTTTGTTCTTTAGTAAATATCTTATAAAAGTTCAGTTGCGATGCTGTACGAAATGAACTGAGCAACAACCTTTTCTCTTGTTGTAACCTATTCCTCCGTTCTAAAATAAACATATATCTCACTTCCTGAGAAGTCAGATGTTTTAAAACTTGACCAAATTTATAAAAAATATATACTAGTAAAAATTATTAGATTGAACATGACTATACTTTTATAATAGATTTATTATAAAGCTATAAATACTGATATTATTATTTATATTTAACTTTTTTAAGATGTGAGATGTGCACTTAATTATTTTGAGACAAAGGAGCATGTATTGATTGATTTTATTAGCCAGGAGCCAGCGGTCAGTAGTTTATAGGGAGGAATCCATGCATCTTACCTACTCGATCCTATTCGCATCGCAGAGAGCTGAAAGCAGCAATTTGCTGAACATTGAAACTGTCGGCTCTCTCTATAAATATCTGTTGCTCCTTTTGACTTCCAGAAAGGTTTGGACGACGACGGCCCAGCAAAAACGAACATATATACTGTACATTGCACGACCCTGTACATACGTGGATATATAAATTGAGATTCCTCTACGTATACGTACACATATACATACGTACGGTACGGTGGATTAGTCTCCAAACAAGGAATGATTGAGAAACGTGAAAAAGGATGAACAACTGAACACTGAACAAGCAAGCAGGGTAGGGTAGCTTATGCATGCATCTTCCTCTGGCTAGCTGTGCTGTGATCAAACGTCGCAACTAGCGCAACAGCATCTTCTCACCTCACTCATTTAAACATGCCGCCGAGTGACGTGCTCGTCCGTCGCCATCACGGACTCGGATCGTACGTACGTACCAGCACACCAAGATGAGATGGTAGTAGCAAAAGAGATACCGTTGCATTGCATCGCCTAGATCCTCCCCCGCGTCCGTCCCTTTCCTCCCTTCCGTCACCAACACCAACCACGGTTGCTTCAGGGGCGGAGCAAGACGAACCATCTGCGCCATGGGATGGACAGGCAGGCACTATTCATTCATCATCAGAGAGCGAGCACACACCACACCACCGGCTGGCCGGCGAATAGGCAGCGATCAGATTCAGAGGGAGGGAGGTGGAGCGGCGCCATCACCTCCGTCACGGACGCTCGCGATTTCTTTCCCTTTTCAAAATCGAGTAGAGTAGCTCGAGTCCTCGTTACGCAACTCGCAACGCGACCAACCGGCGTCGGCCAGCTGATGGAGGTGGAGCTAGCCGCCTGGTGTGACGTGCCATCTCGATGCATGCTGCCATCCATCTCTCTCTCTTCACCTTCTTGGCCGCTGCAGGGCCTTTTATTCGCCCAGCTGCCTCTAGCTTCTTCCTCCAGGATCGGAATCGGAATCGCAATCGGAGCTGCAGCTTGCTTCTTGTGCTACCATCAGCTAGCAGCAGTGGCCGCCGCCGCCGCCGGCCGGCTCGGCGCTGAAGCTAATAAGGAAGAAAAGATCGAATCGATGATGGGGCTCCGCGACTCCTCCGCCGCGCTGCTGGCTCTGGTCCTCGCGCTCGCCTACTGCTCCGTTGCAGGTTCGCCGTCATTCCTCATTCGTCTGAAAATTAAACCTTGTTTCATTCTACAGTAATTAATAATGCCAATGGACGATGCTCATGTCTCTTGTCGTCGTCTTCCTCGGCGGCCCTCGGCTCCATGGCGGCTTGCTTTGCTTGCAGTGGCCTACGATCCCCTGGACCCCCGTGGCAACATCACGATCAAGTGGGACGTGATCTCGTGGACGCCCGACGGGTACGTGGCGATGGTGACGATGAGCAACTACCAGATGTACCGGCACATCATGGCGCCCGGGTGGACGGTGGGGTGGTCGTGGGCCAAGAAGGAGGTGATCTGGTCCATCGTCGGCGCGCAGGCCACGGAGCAGGGCGACTGCTCCAAGTTCAAGGCCGGCATCCCGCACTGCTGCAAGCGCACGCCCGCCGTCGTCGACCTCCTCCCCGGGGTGCCCTACAACCAGCAGATCGCCAACTGCTGCAAGGCCGGCGTCGTGTCGGCGTACGGCCAGGACCAGGCGGGCTCCGTCTCCGCCTTCCAGGTCTCCGTCGGCCTCGCCGGCACCACCAACAAGACGGTCAAGCTGCCCAGGAACTTCACCCTCATGGGGCCCGGCCCCGGCTACACCTGCGGCCCCGCCACCGTCGTGCCCTCCACCGTGTACTGGACGCCCGACCACCGCCGCCGCACGCAGGCGCTCATGACGTGGACCGTCACCTGCACCTACTCGCAGCAGCTGGCGTCCAAGTACCCGTCCTGCTGCGTCTCCTTCTCCTCCTTCTACAACGACACCATCGTGCCGTGCGCGCGGTGCGCGTGCGGCTGCGGCCACGGCGGACACGCGGGTTCCGGCGGGTGCATCGAGGGCGACTCAAGCGCGCGCTGTCGCCCGGGGTGAACACGCCGCGCAAGGACGGGCAGCCGCTGCTGCAGTGCACGCAGCACATGTGCCCCATCCGGGTGCACTGGCACGTCAAGCTCAACTACAAGGACTACTGGCGCGCCAAGATCGCCATCACCAACTTCAACTACCGGATGAACTACACGCAGTGGACGCTGGTGGCGCAGCACCCCAACCTCGACAACGTCACCGAGGTCTTCAGCTTCCAGTACAAGCCGCTGCTACCATACGGCAGCATCAGTGAGTACTCAGTACTAGTGCTTGCAGCTTCGGCATCGTGTTTCTGAATTCTAACATGCAATCATCAATCAATGCAGATGACACTGGCATGTTCTACGGGCTCAAGTTCTACAACGACCTGCTCATGGAGGCCGGCCCCTTCGGCAACGTGCAGTCGGAGGTGCTCATGCGCAAGGACGCCAGGACCTTCACCTTCAGCCAGGGCTGGGCGTTCCCGCGCAAGATCTACTTCAACGGCGACGAGTGCAAGATGCCGCCGCCGGACTCCTACCCTTACCTGCCCAACGCCGCGCCCGTCCTCGCCTCGCCGCTGACCGTGTCCGCCGCCGCCTCGGCATTCCTGCTGGCGCTGCTCCTGGTGGCATGACCATGACGGATGAGGACGACCGACCAAGGGCGGGCGAGGCCTCCATTTCTTCCTTTGTTCCCCCCTCTCTCGTCCCGTGGGCAGGGAGCAGAGTACATCAGTAGGCAGGGCATTTTGGTTGCCAAGACTACACTTGGGTTTCGCTTAATTGCTTCACATCAGAGGAGAACTGTCATGTATGTAATGTAACTTCGGAGTTGCAGGGCATTTTGGTTGCCAAAACTTCAGCACTCTGAAGGCTGGCGAGAGGGAAAAAAAAAAAAAAGAAGCAGACAAATAGAGCACATGTTTTCTGTGATTTCGTTCTGTATACATAATGCAGATACTCTGTTCGAATGATATATGAATCAACATACTGAACATTAGCATGCTTTTCTGAACTAAACACACACAAGATTTGTCTTGGGGGACAGTGATAACTGATGCGTCAGCGTTAACCAATCTTCAGATCTACAATACACAGAATGCGAATGAATGAATCTACAGCCAGCTTGCAGGATCACAGGTTCACATCCGAATCAGCACCAGAATCATCCTTACCTACAAGATGATGTGCCAACAGACCAATGTGGCAATCACTAGTTTCAACAGTTGCCTACACGTTAGCTAATCCACCGATAGCCACTACACACCAAGCCCGAAGAACAGCAATGCCGTCCAAATCGCGATGGGCGGAACAAGGGATGAGCTCTTGAGTACAGGGGCTGAGTTAGGTAGCCATGGGTACGCATCTGGTGGAGGCATGACGCAGCTATCGCCATTGAAGTATATCCGCCTTGGGAAGGCCCAGCCTTTCTCGAATGTGAATGTCGACGGGTCTTTCCGGAACAGAAGCTCAGATTGCACATTTCCATCTGGCCCAGCCACCATGAGCAGGTCATTGTAGTACCTGATGCCCCACAGCATTCCAGTATCATCTGCAGCAAGATATCAGTAATTAGCCAAAGCATTCGATATCAAATTAATATAAACATGGTCAAGAGGTGCAACAGATACTAACTTATTACTCCGTAGGGGTTCAGAGCCTTGTAGTTGAAGCTGAAAATAGTAGTGACTTTGTCGAAATTTGGGTGCTGAACTACCAAGTTCCACTGTGAGTAATTCATCCGGTAATTCCAGTTTGTAATCGTGATCTTCACCCTCCAGTATTCCCTGTAGTTGAGCTTAACATGCCAGTGCACTCTTATCGGGCACATATGGGGCGTGCACTGAACTAGAGGAGCCATGCTGCTCTTGCCCGGTCCATTCACGACAGAAGCCAAATAAGGTGAATTACCCCTACAAATGTAGTACATACATGCAAGGAAAGGTTATGTGAAAAACATATGGTGTATCTAAGAGACTTTGTGAAGGGATCATACTTACTCGACACAACTTCCCGGTCTGGTATTCTGACAGCCACATGAGCATTTTGGGCAGTTAATTATGGTTTCATTGTAAAATGATGAGAGTGAAACACAACAAGTTGGAGCCCGCTGTGCAACAAATTGGGAATATGTACATGACACATTCCATGTCACTGCCAAGAAAAAGCATTCACTATTCAATGACCTGAACATATGCTAGCTAGCATATAATAGGAGCTCTGACAAAAAGCATTAGCCAGAGATTATTTGTTATGACAATATAAACCTTTTCCACCTAGAGGAAGAATGCTGGAACAACTTACCGTGAGCTTGAGTTGTTCTCCTTCCGTCCTGAGAAATGAACCTGGTAGGAGGCTTCACCTCATGAGCTACTCCACAACTGTATCCTGGTCCTGGGGCCTTAAGAGTGAAGTTTAGTGGTGCTTTCACTGTATAGTTGGTAGTACCAGATCGACCGACACTTATCTGAAATGATGCCACTGCACTGACTGGATCTTGAATCCATGAGTTAAGCACTCCTCCTTTGCAACAATTTGCAATCTGCATGTTGTAAGGTGCCCCAGGAAGCAAGTCGACAACTGCTGGATCCCTCTTGCAGCAGTGTGGTATATTGCCTTTGAACTGAAAGCAATCCCCTTGCTCTGTGGTCTGCCCACCAACAATGGTCCAGATGATCTCCTTCTTTGCCCACACCCATCCAAGGTTCCACCCAGGTGCTTGGATATGTCGGTATTTATGGTAATTGTATATGGAAACAACAGCCTGCAGAGCAGATATCAGAGAACATCAGCAACACAAAAGTGAGCTTGCATATATGTTCCCCACTATTATAGTGTTACACTTAGATGATGTACAAAACACCAGTCATGTGGTCATGCCTGTTTTCAGCATGAAACTATAGCACTGTCAGGCATTTGGTAAGATTACAATTTAATATGAGGCAAACAGTGAATGTCAAACAGAACTCAAATGCATGTTCTTTATGTGGTGATTTTCCTAGGAATTCAGAAAGAACAAATTTCTGAGCCTATCATCTCATCTTCCTCAAACAATTCGTCATTTAAGATGTAAGGAATTGTTAGTATAAATAAAACAGGTCTTAGTAGTATTGACAGTGTACTTACAACATAGCCATCTGAAGTCCACTGCATGATGTCCCATTTGATTGTGATATTCCCAGTTGGATCAAGTGGATCATATGCTTCTGCAGGAAAAAAAATCAAGGAGAAAATAAGGAAAATTTTGGGCCTTCAGTATCAAGATATAATCTTTTTTTTTTCTTTCTCTCCCTCGAAGACCTCACAAAGCAACAGACCTAAGACCATGCTGTGTGATGTATTTTAACATCACAAAGTACGACGCAACTGAGAGTACATAGTGTGTAGAATACTAAAATTGATATGTATTTCATGGGCATGCCCTCATGCAGTACAAACATAAGAAATTACTCATTCATCCCTTGGCCTTAGGCCATACATAAAAACACTAGAATTAAGGCTACTAGTCCATCAACCCGTACTCTGCACGGTTTAAAATTTTAAGAAAGACATACCGTTTAATATATCTAACAGTAAAAAAAAATTTTATACTAAATTATATATTTTCTTTATGTTTATTTTCTTTAAAATAGATGTAATAGATACTTCATAATCTATACCGATTATCACAAACTTATTAGTTACCTTTTTTATAAGGCATTGATTTATATATTTTTCATTCGTTTGTATTTTTTTACGTCCTTTCCGCATTACATATCTTATGAAGTCTTAAATATAAATTATGATTTTCTAAAATTTTGTCACATGAACTGTTATATTTTTTTACCATCAAGTTAAAATGTATATTTTACTAACTCTCTTGTTTGCACTTTTTAAAATAAATACTATAGGTCATAGAGTATGTTTACTAAATAGCATAAGCAGTCATTTGAATTTTGCATCATGACACTTGAGGTAAGTGATAGAGCTAGAATCACAAACTATGACACAACTGAGAGTACATAGTGTGTATTCCCTCCATCCCTTTTTATTTGTCGCCGTGGGATGCGTGCCACAAGTTTGACTTAATTTATAGAATACATACAATATTTATATCTCCAAATAATTTTGTTAAAAAACTAGATCCAAAGATCTTTCCGATGATATTAATTATGATACTAATCGATGATATTTATTATTTATTAAAATTGCCGACATTTGTGTCTCGGGAAGCGGCGACAAATAAAAAAAAAGGGACGGAGGGAGTAGAATACTAGAATCGATATGTATTTCATGGGCATGCACTCATGCAGTACAAACATAAGAAATTACTCATTCATCCCTTGGCCATAGGCCGTACATAAAAATACTAGAATTAAGGATATTCAGCAATATATGTGCATCCAGTCCTGTGGTAGGTCGACTGATTCGTATGTTCTTGACTCCAGAGTGGACATGTCAAAATTGGGAGGAAACTATGAACTGAAGCCATGGATGTCTGGATGATGACATAAGAACCACCTTTAACTTTCCAGAGTTTATTTACCACAATGACCTAATAAGTTATCTAACAACCAAGAACTATTGAAAGACATAGGTCAGGACATCAGAGCAATATTTTCTTTTCCTGAACTACCAGTATTATGAGGACATAAGAAATGGTCCCTCTTGACATCAAACCTACTATCAGTCTAGTGCTCAGGTCAATATATGAGAGGATTTGCACAACTGATTGCTGCTTCAGTGGCCAAAAGGGATGGAAGTACCAACATCTTTTCAATAGATGATGATACAGGTGGTTAGGCGGGATTCATGTTTGGATTGGCTAGTAATGCAACTGTAAACAAAAAAAAAAAAAATCTCTGTTGCTATCTTAAGATTCGTATTTGTGAAATTGTGAACCAAAATACTATGGAGACCAAAAATAAGGATCAGAGTGAAATGCGCACGGGCTCAAGTGACGGCCTTTAGGCCTTTCAACTTCAACGCAGATAAATAAAAAATGGGAAAAGAGAACAAGAAGAAAACACGAGTAATCACGCGCACTAAGTAAACCGTAGTCCCCAGCAGGCCAGCACCAGCAGAGCAGAAATTTCACAGCATTTTGCTAGGATTGAAGCGCCAGCTAGTGAAGCACTGACCTGCCAAAGGAGGCAGAGAAGAGAAGCCGGCGAGCAGAGCAGTGGCCGCAGCCAGATGCCGGAGCAGTAGGAATCGCAGCCTCGCCATGGCTCACACCAGAGAGGGCTGAAAGAACCTTGCCATGCCTTCCACTCCCTTCTCGGACCCTTCTTCCCTCGCATTTATTGGCATTTCCTTTCCATGGTCAGTTTTTTCATTGGTGCGAGAAAGCCAGAGCAGGGCGCCTAGGAAACCGTATCAGCACTGCGAGAGAAGCAAAGCCTGCAAAGCTGCAGCAGCAGCAATGCAAACAGAGACGGTCAGACAGAGGGAGGAGAGAGAAGAGAGAGAGAGAGCCCTTTCCCGTGCTCCGTGGTTGCTGGGCCAGTGGGGTTGGAACTAGTGCGCGGAGAAAGACCGAGGGTAGTGTTGAGGATAGTGTTGGGCTTGATACGTGTTATTTTTAGGATTATTTAGGGGGTGTTTGTTTCCTTAATTTTTTTCTAGTCCCTGTCATATCGAATGTTTGGACATATATGTGGAGTACTAAATATAGTCTAAACAAATAACTAACTACACAGATTGAGACTTTTTTGCGAGACGAATCTATTGAGCCTAAATAGTCTATGTTTTAATAATGTGGTGCTACAGTAAACATTCGCTAATGACGGATTAATTATACTTAATCTGTTCATCTCACAGTTTACCGGCGAAATCTGTAATTAGTTTTTTATTGGCATCCAAACACCCCCTCCGACATCCTTCCGACATTTCGATGTGACATCTATTAGACTCTAGTCTCTCCATCCAAACACCCCCTTAAAAGGTTTTAAAATTATATACGGAAGCCACAATTGACGTTGGGCTTGATACGTACTCCTCTTTTCAAAAAGAACGTTGCTTTAGACATTTTAGATATTGTATATGACCATTTGTCTTATTTAAAATTTTTTATAAATATTATCTATTTTACTATGATTTAGGTTATCGTTAGAGACACTTTAAAAATAATTTATTTATTTTATAAAATGTATAAAATTTTTAGATAGAACCAATGGTCAAACACAGTTGTCTTGAAGTTAAAAACGACACTTTTTGGGATGGAGGAAATAGTCCTTCTAGAAAGCAAATATTTCGAAGAAGTTTTACGTGAATGAGTTTATTTTTCACACAAAACATGGTAACACAAAAAAACCCTATGTTCTAGAGCAAGTCTTTTTATTTGGTTGCCTGTATTCTTTTGGTCAAGTTGCACCACACTATTGATTGGTTACGAGAACTCATGTTCCAGTTTAGAGATAACACATACGCTCAAAGAAGCCAAGTTGCATCAAGCTAGCTAAGTCCACGAGAAACAAAATCTTGTTTCTACGAAGCTAGAATGCTGGAGAGATCTTATATGAGTTGAGCTTGGCTCAAAGTCTACCTACATGCATCCAAATAGCTCTTTCTTATGTCCCACGGGCTAAGCTGACCTATGCATTGTCAACCAAACACGCCAAGGGATCAACTTCTTAAGGCACTTGCTCCTTGGGTCTCTTGTGCTCAAGTTTAATTCAAGAATTACTTTTTCTTCTCGAACACGACTTCACGTGTCATTTTCATTAAGAAGAAGGGGGCCGAAAGCACGGCGAGTACAACGCAACACACAAACAACGATAACCACAGAGCAAGTGGCCGAACAACACAACGAACACAAAATAAAGAGAGGAGAAGCCCTCCAACACGCCAAACAACAAATGCACGCTACGCCTACAGCTTGGGAGGTGTAAGACATGAAGGGATCGGTCACCGCATCCCACGCAATTCCACGAGGCGTCACACTCTCGGCGCCCGCCCGAGGTGGAGCCAATCGGGACGTCCGTGGCCGAGGGCGGCCAAACCAGGACGGCGGTGTTTTTATATTCCTAGACTTGAAATTGCTTGCTTGATACTCAAAGTTGCAAACCCCACTAAAATAGAAAGTAGGTCTCTTGCGTTACTAATCAAAATTGTCAGTGTCTTTGTTTTTATTGGTCACCGTCTATTCACTGCTATGCCCCCCATATGGCCAGTTTATTAAAGCTTACAACAATACACCGACATCATAGAGGTGGCAAAAAAATGGTATGCTCAAACTTAGACATTGGAAATGTGTACCACCTTGTTGAAGGAAACATGATGAAGAGCCTTGATAGCAGTTAGGGCAAGACTTTGGAGGTCAGTGGTGGGAAGAGAGGTCTTATTGAGCTTAAGCACGTTCCTTTTTTTAAACTTGTCTACATAGGTTTATTGAGCAGTAGCGGAGCCTGAACATTATCTTAAGGGGGCTACCAATGAATTAAGGGGCCTACTAATGATGCATAAATTAAATTAGCAATGGATTATTGTATGTTTATTAAGATAATAGGGATAACCATGGCTCAGGTTGGCCTCACCTATCCTCAACCCATGATATTGAGCAACTCTTAAGCTCATCACAGAGTGCTTTGAGGTGGCTAGCCTTGTCGACAATAGTGTGTGTAGAGAATCGTGTCATTGCCAGAGCTATGGCACAAGAGAGTAGTTGAGTCCACAACCTTGAGCAATAGTATCTTGGATCGTAGGCCATGGACTATGGAGAAAAGTTGAGAAGTTTAAGAGCTTATTTAGAAGAGCTTGGCTCTAGCTTTTTGCTATAGTAGCTAGAAAGACAAAGCCAAGAGAATGAAAAAGGAAATTATGAATAGCGGCAATATAGTGATGTGGACAGTCATATAAAGAGAAACTAAATCTCCACTAGATGGGGCCTAAGCATACGTTTGGTAGCCTTACCACTCTTTGCTTTGCATGGCTAGCCTAAGAAACTCAACTTTTGGTAGCTTTTATTGAATTGCTCTGCCACTAAAAGGATCTAGGAACCGGCTAGAGGGGGTGAATAGCCGATGACCTCTAAAAACAAAATGCTAAGGAAATTTGATTAAACCACAAATGATCATAATAATGCTACTTCAATTCTAGCTAAAGGTTTGTGGCCTAGGTGACAAGAGAGATCAAATCAATTCTAGGAATGCAAACAACGGAATAATCAGTGCAAAGAATAAATTGAGCTCAAGCACAAAGATGACTCAATACACCCCTGTGGTATCAGTGACTTATCAATTAGTAGTCACCCTAGTCCACGTTAAGGTGAGCTCTTGGTTCACCACTCCTCTACCTTCCAACACTGCAAGGTTGTCTCGGTGCCTTGAGCTCTTGATCTTCAATAGGCTGGGACAATGCAAGTAGCTACTCAGTACCTCTTGTATACTAGAGTCGTTCCTTGCCTCCGCCAGTAGGGATGAGCACAATAGTTCCCCTCAAATCCTCTTGAGAAACAACATAATCTTCTTGTTGTGATTCACGAAGTCCACACACACCAAAGTTGATCAAGGTGGCGTTAGCTACCGAGAGTAACAAGAAATCCTGCTTGCTCAACAATCTTGTAGTGCTACTCAATGCAATGCACTAGATGTTGATCTCACACTCAAATGATGAAAAACAGATAAAGTATATGAGTTGAAATAGGTGGCAAGAACAGCAGTCATTTTTGCCCCAGTTACACCACAAAGTTCCATGTGATGAACGTGGCATTCTGCAATAATCCTACGAAATAATCATTCCAAGCAAAAGTATTTTTCCAAAATTGAAATAGAGCAAATACTGAAATACAACTTAATCGAAAGAATACATTCTCAGAGGTCCGGGCATGTCCATAACAATAAGAATACTACTACATTTATGTGCTAGTACAAAATAGCCAGCCTCGAAAGCCGTCACATAAGGGAATCTAGTTGCAGATAGGATAAAACTGACAACACACTAGGGACCATATGTTGCGACCAATATATGGTCGAACTTTAGCTACTCTGATATGAGGACTCGACATTAGAAGCACAAATTGCTTCACTCTTAGCCACACCAACTGCAGAAGATATATGGAAATTTTCGACTCTGAAGAAATCAGAGTAGGGTTCGCAAAGGTAGCGCCCAGCCTGCATGTCTCAAGGTACAGAACTTCTCCCGTCCAAATCCGTCAACTACATGAACAACTCTTCATTCACAGCAAAAAGGATGTTCAAACTCTAACGCTTGTCTCAGTACCCTTGATGCTCGTAAGCACCATTTGCAGCCTCAAGAGATGAAGCAGCCGCCTCGTCCAGAAACCATACCAACTTCCCATTAATTGGTTGAACCATTCTAGCAGGTATTGTTTTCGCGTCTGGGCCTTCTTGACAGTCAGAAATGGAAAAAGATACCGCGTTTGCCCTGTCCTGTCCGGTGGCAACTATGGCGATGCTCGATGCTGAGTTTATCACAGGAAGGGTGAAGGTGATCCTCTCAGGTGGAGGCTCTGGAGAGTCAGTGATGTAGGTGACCCATTCATTTTCCAGCTCAAGTGCTGGATGGTTGGGGAACAATGAGGCTACATGCCCGTCAGGACCAATGTTCAGAAGAATAAGGTCAAATTTGGGGCAGTCGTTGCTCTCTGAGACTCCAACTGTCCGAACCTTGACCAGCTGCCGGATCGCAAATTCATAGTCAGTTGCTGCCTCTTCCACTGTTGCATTGTCGTTGATGGAGTAAACATGACCATTAAGAATAGGCACCTATCAGTCATTCAGATGGAACTCATGGTTATTGGTTTACCCAATGGAAATGCTTGGGAATATGAGGTAAGAAACAAAATGAAAGATGTACATGATCCAAATAGTAGAGGCAAATGCAGTTTGAAAGGTGGATAAATAATGCATACTACAACATGACAATAGAGATGTTCTGTGAAGCATCACTACTTGTTTATACATTCACTTTTAGCATCCTTCTTTGACAACTGTAAGAAAGTGTCCACTTAATAAGGCCTAAATATGCATATGAACTCATGTGCCTATTTTAACCAATCACTCATCCACCAACTATGCGTGGCAAAATGTGAACAGATGAGGATGACAAGCAATTTTCAGTTAAAAAGGTAATCCAAAATTTAATGTACGCTTCTTGAGTTCACTATCATGCTAGTTCTGGATGAGATCCAATGACAAACATCAATCCTATCCTGATAAAGTTTACCCATATGGATAATTAAGTTATATATTTGATAACAATTGTTGGGCATAACATAACAATAGAAAGATGTGTCAAGATTTTTTTGTGGGGGTCGAAAGATATGCGAAGATGCCATAAGCAGCTGCCAACTCAAGAGTAGTTGGAACAGTAGTAGGTAGGCAGCCTTGATGTGGCTTAATTATTCAGAAAAGGATTTTGCATGAGCTGTACAAATGACAGACTAGGCCCATCCTAAGTCAAACAAAACCATAGGTCGGACAAAGAACAGCTTTCATGGTACACCAACAAATGGACATAATGAACAGGTACGACCCAAATTTATCGCAAAAAAACAAAGGTAAGTAAAAAAAAAATATGTATTTCAACTTACAGAGCTTGGTAGCTATTTTTCCAAACAGATTGCACCAGATCAAAGCACAACGACTGACATCATTTTGGTGTTCTCCCAATGCATTTGATGCAACTAAAAATGGATTTTGTGAAAGATGGATGAAAGAGAAGTGACTTGTTTCAAAAACAAAGTTAGTCTGAGGACAAGGATATTCATATTTCATAGTAAAACTCAACAGGTATTATACCCTTAGCAGATTGAAATGTAAAGGACCAACTACTATCGCAGGAAATTTCCTGGTTACTAATGGCAAATCAGAAATACCAAGCTAAAATATTTTTGGAGTTAAAAGTTGTCAAATTTTACACTTCCTCCATCCAAATTATAGTCATTTTCACTTTGTCATAAGTCAAACTTCTTCAACTTTGACCAAGTTTATAGAAAAATGCACCAACATAACAAATCAAATTATTTTTATTAAATTATCAATGGAATAAGTTTGGATTCTCCATTTATTTGAATTTATAAAAGTTAATATGTTTTTCTTGAAAGTTGGTTTTAGAAGTTAAGATTGACTTCAGACAAAGCCAAAGTGCCCTATAATTTGGAGCGATAAAATGGTATTCCTCGTAATCATGGAGGGGAATACTTCAGATATATCTATTTATTTACTTCAAATATATTTATTCCATCAATATGATTTGGTGGAACTGTGGAACCTACCAAATTCTCTCTGTTCAATGTATCTACAAAACTGATCAAAGCCGTTGACATCACTAATATCTTACCCACGTTAGAAGAATTCAAGAAGAACTGTTAAAATAAGTGACACGATTTTGTTGCAAGCAAAGCAAGATCAACTGCAGTAAAACATAAGAAGAATGAAAGTTGGTGGGAACATAAGCTCTCTGAAATAAAGAACAGATGCAACAGATACATGAACTTAGCGTATATCCTGTTGTGATTTGTAGAGTTAGTGCATGCAAAATAAACAGAGGACATATTTAAGTTGATATACCTTGGAAAGAAATTCTTCCTTTGTTAATTTGTAGTTACTCTCTGCATGGTTCTTTGCTACTGCACGTTCTTCAGCCCAGAAGACGTACCATTTAGACCAATCAAGGGTCTTGCTGTATGGTGCTTCACAGAGCTTCCTTTTCAAGGAAAAAACAGTTCGGACTTCAGAGGGAGATACAAGAATATGCATACAGAGTGCAGTTTTATTGGAAGATGGAGACAGCATTACCGCATATGTCTGACAAGAGGCCCTCCAGAAAGGGCAATGGCAAAGTATCCTCTTTCCTTAACTGAAATTTCTGAAGCTTGTGAAATAAACTCTGCCAGATCTATTGCCATCTCGTCTGAACTCTCAAATACCCTAATTTCGCAGTTCTGCTTGGTTTCATAGGAGGCCATGATTTCACTCTCCATGGTTTTGTTTATTCCTGAAGGCCAGGTCCAACTGACATTTCAAATAACTTAAAATGAAAATTCTGCAAAAATATGGAATAAACAAGATATGAACAAGATATGACTTATGTATCTACTAATTTAAGCTGCGTTTCATCTGGGAGCAAGGATTTCTTATCTTTGGTTACATTGTTTAATAAATAATTCTGTACACAGTTCTGCAACACTTGTCCAACCTACCATTTTCAGCGCAAGTGCCAGTAAAGAGAAGACAAACATAGTTAAGCTGTCAAATTTTAGGTTTTACCATTTCAAAGATGTTTGGCTAGAAAGAACTGTTCAAATATGACCATCTATGCAAGGGACAGTACTCTGCATCTCAAAACTCAAACTCAGAATATGTTGTAGAAAGATATCAATAAAAAAAATATACCCCAATTCTGAAGAATGAACAATTCAGTTGGGTAGAGACTAAGGCAAGTACAAATCATAGATATCAGACTGCTTAAAGTCCAGCTATGAGGATGCAATCTCTGTGGGGGGCTAGGGGACCTTTAAATACTTGAAAATAAGAAATAAGAAGGCAGATCTAATAATATTATAAAATCACCGGTACTCTCTTATGAGCAAATAATGTTAAAAGAGGAATCTTCTTTATCGTTTAACACATGCCAGTCAGTGAAGGTGAAAAGCAGGGCAGGACCGGAATGGAAAGACAGGGAGCAAAGAGAAAGGGAAGCTGCCACTGCCAGTGCAAGCTCTAGCAGCCAGCCATCATTTGGGCCAAACCAATTCAAAGATTCTAAACTTTTTGTTCTCGGAATCACAAGAAAAGCATCAAAATTCCAAAGGGGCAGGGCCCAAAAGCTGAGAACCCGTGAGCAAAGAAAATTCCATTCACTTTACTACTGGCATAGTACATGTGTTATGGAAACAACAAAGGTAAAATGAGAAACCCTGAGCTTGCAATTGCCATTGCTTCAAGCAAAATGAGCACAGACGGATGGATCGATCGAGCTGACACAACAAGACCGAGGAGAAATCTCCAACAAAGCTTTCCCCAAATAAAGGAACTTTCAGTCAATGAAGCAAAGATACACTGATCAACCAGCATTATCTCCAACCCCCCAGCAGTTAACCACAAAGAGTCTATGCAGCAATGCAGCAACAGGCAAGAGCACAATTGCGAGTGCTTCTTGGTTCCTGCGGCCCAGATCAAACAGCAGTCCCAAGATCGAAGGAACAGAGCAAGAAGAACCCCAGACCCCAAGAACCCTACCTGTGCCAAGAAGCATTTGCCTCCCCTCCTCCTACCTTCTTGTACCCAGGGCCGAAAGAGAACAGAGCGCAGAAGAAGAATAAAAGAAAGCCAGGGGGAACAAGAAAGCAGGCATGAGTGCCCCTTTTTTATAAATATGCGCTCGCGGGAGCAGGGTGAGTTTGGGCATAATTTTACATATACATGGAGAAGAAGAAAGAATTGGAGAAAGGCAGCAGGTGACATCACGCAAGCAAGAGGACGAACCTTATTTTAATCCGGAATTTCGCAGCGGATTTCTTGTTTTCTTGTGGCGCCTGTGGCTCCCTGAGACCCTGGGGACTGGGAGGGGAGTGGGGGAGTAAAGAAGGAACTGGGGCTGGGGGTCCTAGCTGATGCTGCTGCTGCACCCGTACGTGCGGGTGCGCTGATCCTTATCTCCCCACCCACAAGCCAGCAGAGGCCGGCCACAGGGCACAGGATTCTCCAGAAGGAGCTTCTGATTGATCTCGCCTCGCTGGACTGCGATGAATGGCTGAATGCTCCACTTGATTTCCAAGTGTCATTCAGGCCGGTAGTGTATTTTTGTAGGGTTTGTGAAATACAAACATTAAGAGTCTAATTGGTTAGCAGCTAAAATTTATCATACCAAAGATTTGGTAAACCATAATTTTGGCTAGTTTATTTAATTGGCTACCAAAATTTGTAAACTTCTCATATTTAGTTTACTAAATCTTTGGTAATTTTTTTTAAAGATTTGGCTTGCTAAATTTCTGACATGGTAAAATTTTAATTTTAAAATTCTAGCCAACCAATCAAATATTTTTAAAAAAAAATTTAAATTCAAAAACTAATAGGAATGTTCTTATTTAATTTTCTATAATTTTAAATCTTTTTAATTTTCTATTAATAGGAGTTTCTATTTAATTTTCTATAAGAATCAGTTTACATTTGAGTTCTGTTTAATTTTATAAGAACCAGTTTGTATTTTTCTAGGGCTTGGAAAATGAAAAGAATTGTGTGTTCCAAATAATTTGTAAAGTTTTGGAGAAAAGAACTACGTGTTCCAAAAAGCCATAGTCAGCTCGGATTTTGTAAACAAAGGTAGGAATAAACTGTTAAATTGGACTATAAATTACGCATCAGTCTACATTATTAAAATAATTTTTTCACTCTTCAAACTCATATAGGTGAATTCATACATAATTTTCAGCCCAGCATTTGATAACTAAAAGGTAAATGAGGCCAAAAAAAAAGGAAATAATCATAAGCAAAGTCTATTTTTTATATTCTATTTTTATATGTCTATCCTTTCTTTGTGAAAATATCAAGAGCAACGGCCTCCAAAGTTCTGCCCACTATGTGGATTGCCAATACATTCCCTACAAGTTGCTAGTTAATTTTTAGAGAATCGTATGTTTGGGGCAAGGGCTATGAAAATATAAAGTAAACACAAAATGGAAAATTAAATAATTTAGTATATAATTTTATAAAGATTTGGTAAACCATAATTTTGAACACATTTTTTTAATAGCTAGGGCTTGGAAAATGTTGCCTACATAAAGAAAGCAAATTGTCTTTTCTCAAAAATAAGATTGTTACAGGTGCACCGTATACCCCAAATAAGTGTCACCCACCCACACACACCAAAAGTCAATCTTCTTTCCCACTTCCCTACGCTTGTTAGCTACTAGTTTCCAAGCATATAAAATGACTTAGGAAGAATTAAGTGGACAATTCTCTAAATAATTTTATCATGCTAACAATTGAAAAAGAGAGTCTGATTAGTTTCATTATGAAAATGCATCTAGCCCCTAACTAGATTTCGATCAATTGAATGGCAACACGATTAAGACACTAGTATATTCTTATGAGATTATGTGCATATGTTTAGTCCCTACATGATCTGTGTATTTTGGACTCGTGTGAAGAAAATGAGAAATGAGTCATATGTTGGAAATGATAAAACAAGCATGGATTGATGAATTATATTAGATGCTCTCTCTGTATGTGCACGTGTTACATTATCCATTGACCACGAAGGAGGAGGTTGAATGCAATACACTGGCTGTTAGAAACCTGCAGTAGTTGTTGCATGTATGAATGTAGATGATGTTATAATACTCATAGTCTAGTTTATACGACACAAAAGCAAGCATATCAAGATTTAAATTTAATAATTTTAGCTAACATTTTTTAACTATTATAATGCAAATTTGATGTGGATAGATTATTTTTTTACGAATTACACGGTACAACGTCGATAATCACAACACGTACACATTCACCCCTATAAAACACACACACACACAAACTATACCCTTTTGAGCATCACCGGAGACTAGGCCGGCAAATCCTTGAGATTAATGAAGTCAATATAGATGTCTCGCTGTCAATAGAGAGATCGCCTACCATTGAAAGCATAACGTTGTTAAATCCTAGAAAATTTGATCCAACGGGGAGTCAAATCTAAGACCTAATGTGCTATTGAGGCTTTTGTAATCACTAGGCTACATGCCATTCATATCCAATAATCATTCATATATCGTATAATAACATATAAATAAATAGTCAAATTGTAATTTGATAGCCACAAATATTATCCCTTTTGTAACTATGTGAGGTGGGATCAAAATCTCTCACAAAACACTGATAAGAGGGAAGCAACAATCACCAGCAAGATCCTCATCGATCACCATTGCTCTAAGTTATTTAGGTGGCAGCAACCACCAAGAATAACATGAAAACCATAGCCCAAACGATGAACTAGTGCCACTAGATGCAAATCAACTAAGCAAATGCACTAGATCTCTCCATATCTCACTTTGGATCAAGTAACAAGCAAAAGATGAGTGGGAGGTGTCCTTGAGATCTCACACAAGTGTTAGAATGCTTATAATGCCAAGAGAGCTCCAAAAGAGCCAGCCAACGCACACATATATATAGCCCCTATGAACATATATGCATTGAAAAACTCCTAGTGAGCTATCTGCATAGGCACCAGAAAACTCTGGCCTACCGGACACACCACCACCGGAGAATACATTACGCTAATGGATGGCTCAGATTCATCTTGATTTTAAATGGTGGATCCCTTTCTCTAGTGCTCACTGAAGCGCGATCACTGGAGTTTTCCATTGGTTGCTCAGCCACAAGTTCAAGTCAACAACTTTGCCTTAGAGCCAATAGCAAGTTGCACTTTTCTCTGGTGAGAAGCACCATATAAATCTAGTGATCCTAAAACCTCTCTGGTCACTAGCCCCAGAGCTATAGACCTACACCAAAAAAGTTCAGTGCACTTCATTGGATTTTCCAATGAGCACGTTTGAAAAACCCTCTCAGTGAACGGTGCAACCTATTACTGTGGTGCAATCAGTGAGCAAAACACCAAGATGTCACCAACCCAAGAGCTATAGACCTACACCCAAAAAAAGTCTGGGTTCCTTCACTAGACTTTCCAGTGAGCACGTTTGAAAAAACCCTCTTAATTAGTGAACAATGCGACCTATTACTATGGTGTAGTTAGTGGGATAAACATGAGATGAATCCAGTGCTTAACCCTAGCCTCAGTTATGTCCTTTGCACACACTTCTTTCTCTGATAACCCCCTCATCAGGGCATCGAATAATTCTAGTGAGCGCAAGAAATAAACTGCACTAATCACAAACTACGCAAGTGTCGCAAATTTGCTAACTCCAATACGTTCCAACATGAACATCTTCACCTTAAACATCAAGTTAGCTTTAAAAACATTTTTTTCACTTGCATCTCACCATGTCACTAGGTCCAATGGATACACACGATGTGCTGCTTCTCCAGCGAGTCCCAAGTCACCAAGCTCCACGCCTTCCCCTTCATTGGTAGAGCGCGTGGAAGAGGACTGAGCTAAGTCGTGGCAGAGGAGCACAAGGAGAAGGAGGCCGACGACAACATGGAGGACGAGCACGTCGACAGCTTAGAGAGGAGAGTTGGGAAGGAGCTCGACAAGCGAAGTAGCTCAACGACACGCGGAGGACCTCGACCACTTGGGATCTAGGAGTCATGCAAGGGGGCTAGCTGCCAATGCTCCATCAGCGAGGACTAAGACAAGAGCTACGCTACGGCTTGCGGAGGTGGCACTCGAGAATGCTTGTCCGAGCGAAGGCGAGGCCCAAGCAGGCGAATGCAGCAAGCGGCAATGGAGGATGGAGGGAGTTGCGGGCGGCTCAGATGGATGAGAGAGGATGGGGGAAAAAGAGAAGTCGTGGAAATTTTTTCGCACTGCCTCTAGGAATCCGTTTCTGCTTACATGTGTAATGGCCATGGGGCAAAATTGTGGGCGTACGAAGTTGGCTCCAGAGCACAGCGGTTAGGGCTGCTTGCTCACCTTTCTCCACTAGAATGCAAGAAGTGGCTCCAAATAGAGCCTAGATTTCTAAGCTTGATGCATGTCTTGAAAATGTCAACACACGGTTATTTTGAGATACTCCCCTTTGCTCGTCTTTTTAACCAAAACAATTAATTTTTACACTTTGACTATTAGTACTTTTAAAGAGTCAACAATAATACTACTTTCGGACCGGTGGAAGAAAACTTTTAGTTCTAAAAGCCGTTTGGCAGTGGATACTATAGTTTCCTAAAAACTATGGCATATCCCAAGCTGAAACCTATATGTGAAATTTCTCTTTTGCCCCCCACCCCTCCTGCCTTTCTGGTGACAAGGACCTTTTTGGTTGAGCCAGCCTTCATCAGTTAGGAAAGAGAAGGGGTCATAGACGAATAATGCGGCTGGTCTTCGTGTGCAAGCATGCATCAATCGTAGGCTGAAGCGACTAGAATTAATTGCATTCATATCCGTGTTCAATCCGTAGTGCATTTGTGGTCCTTCCCGCCTTTTCAGGGAAAGGGATGTTGTTACAGGGAAAGGGCTTGTACTCTAGTCCTATCTTCATTTTTACCCATGATAAGATGGAGACGAATCTTGCTGCTGTTACGTCCAGTCAAACGAGTGAAGTTGATTCTTTAAGTTGTATAAGATAATCCGTAAAAACAAGAAACAACTTACTGCAAATACCTGAATGGAATGATAAAAAAAATTGTTAACAACGGGTGTACTTGATGTAATGTTTTTACTAGCACAACTCTACCTATGTGGCGATTGTTAGAACACAGGAAGCACTAATTATAGTACTCGTAGTAGTCTATAGCCAGCAGGGCACAAGCTATGAGGCTAAACTCTGAATTATCTCAACTGGCTTGTGAAGAACAAACAAGTAGTCATTTACTCTACAAATATCAGTAGCTCAGCTTAGGAGGAGGAGGGGACGAGTAGTGGATAGTCACTTAGACACATGAATTGACCGGTTTTAAAGTTCGTTTAGTCATGATGAACAGTGGTACGCAACCGAAATTTTCTTAAAACTACAGTTCAAGGAGATTTTTCTGGTTGTGTGGTCTAGACTAACGATGTACATAAAAACAATGGCAAAAGATCTATGAGAGTGAAACCAACACAACACTTGGAAATTGACCATAGCTATCTGGCCAGAATAAAAACTCCCTTGCCAGTACCTATTCGTGCAGTTGCGCACAGCTGCGGCGAGGTTAGGAACAGCCGAATCTCCTGTCATTTTCAGCGCCACAGGAAGCAACAAAAGATTTCAAAGCAGAGCTGCCGATATAGAGCACAGCATTTTCAGTTAAACCATACCAAACTTTCGCCTTATGATTGGTGGCCTTTCCCTTTAGGTGAACAGGACATCAAACATTTATCTGGCCAATATATCCCTGTTACATTAAAAATCAGAAAATCAGGTAAAACCAACTGCAATGGATCCCTCCATCAGATTCACCAGGCCATGATCTTAAAGAAAGTTTCACTGTATCCTAAAAAATCCAACCCAAAACAGAACAAGGCGTAAACTAAGGGGGTGTTTGGATTCACAGGGCAAAAGTTTTGCCCTGTCCCATCGAAACTTGTCACATATATATGGAGTATTAAATGCAGTCTAAAAAATAATTAATTACATAGATTATGATAACTTTGCGAGACGAATCTTTTAAGCCTAATTAGTCTATAATTTGACAATGTTGTGCTATAGTAAACATTTGCTAATGACGGATTAATTATACTTAAAAAATTTGTCTCATAGTTTCCTGATGAGTTCTGTAATTTATTTTTTTATTGGTATTCGAAAACCCCTTCCGATATCCCTCCGACATTCCGATGTGACACAGGCAAAACTTTTTCCACACCATCCAAACACCCCCTAAGAAAGATTAAATTTACAAAATAATGCAAGTTTCCATTTTAAGCATATTTGAGCTCCTTTTATCACGAATAGACAACAAAATATTATAGTATGGTATCATTCATGTCCCTTTAATTTCAGCTGTTTTAATTTACATGCATAAAATAAAACAAGAGGTGTGCTGTGTCATGGTGTGACAGCTCTTACCAGCTACCACATAGTCTAGTGGAGCAGCAAATTTGTCTCATTGTTTTTTTGTGGCTTTGCCAAAATAGTCAATGTACAGAAGGGACTTGAAACAAAGCTATCATTTTGGTTGTCAACGTCAATACTTCAATCAAGAGCGTGACAAATTATCTAGTTACTTGTACCAGTCTCAAGATTTAAAATGAAACCAGTCTCAAGATTTCTAATAAGCCCTTAGCGATCCTTTCTATGGAAAGACTTATTATAAACACAGAACTACCTAAGCCAAGGGTATTACCTTCATAATATGCAGTATCAATTATCATCAAGCAACATTTCCAAAAGAATATGGCCCAGTAGCAGTTAGACCTCTTTTTCTTGATGTGATACGGATTTTCTTAAAAGAAAACATAAAGCACTAGACCTCTTTTTCTAGAGGATACAATGGGCAGATTTGTCATTCTCACACTTCTTAGCTCCACCACCTACTACTTAGTATAATCCAGGAATTGTTACTGAATCAAATTGAACCGGTCGACTCTCACTTTCCTATCTCAGTTTCAGTTTATCAAATTATGGGGAAAAAGGCATCTAACGAGTAATGTTTTATAGGTATGCATGCAACATGTCATGATTAAAATTATGTATCAGGATCATGCCAGTGCTACTCTTGGAGAAGCCCCAACCGCCAAATGCACCAAAAAGGAAAGAAAGGAAGAAAAAGTAGTAAAATCAAAATATGGGGTGGATACAATTTCTGTTTGATCCTCTTGTAACCAAGACAGAACATTAACAGAGTTTTAGTTCACGGTTCCTTCGTGTCATCCCGTGGTAGGCATCAGTGCCACAGATGGGGTTATTCTCTGCAGGAGATTGCAGAATTTGAAGCAAGGCATGCATGTTTCTTGAACATAGAAAATACATCCATAAAAGAGAGAGCAACCAGTTTGTGAAGTTTCAATCACATAGACATGACACAAATTCAAGGGTAAGAACCCATGATCCTTTTCCTTTTAGCTAAATAAAGGCATAAATGATTGGTATATATAATAATGTCTGCTAAGCCCATCAGATAGCATATGTGAATTTACCATGTCCTTACAAAAGAAGAGTCCGGATTATGGGAAGTTTAGTAGTTATTTTTTCATGAAAATGCAGGAGAACTGCGCTTCATTATATTAGAAGAAAAAGTGAAGGAGCCCCCGCACAACACACACCACATGACTCCTCAAGAAGCTCAATAGTTATCATTATGAAATACTTTGCATAAAAGAAACTACATAGTACACTGTGAAAGTGATGTGGGAAACTATGGGCAGGATTCTTCTAAAGAAAACTATGGGCAGAAACAGCGTTTGGTGACTTAGTGGACTGTCAATCCACGACACTTTAGTAGGCTCATATAAGAGTGAATAACGTGAGTAAAGGAATTTTATATTTCTACAGACGTCTTTTGACTCCTTCCATTTGCCTTTTTCTTTCAGGACTAAAAGATCAGTGGCACACCATATTATGTCAGCACACATCATTACTGCTGGTGTACAACTAATATAAAAGTCAAATCATTCTCCATTATGTCTCACTGCAGTCTAAAAACAAACAAAAAAAAAAAAATCTGACAAAGAAAATCAAGAAGGAATAAAAGATAGTTACAACACCAAATGGTAAAGGAAAGTTGATCATTCAAGAAAATATAACAATAAGGATGGAGCAAGCTGCTAGAATATTAAGAGAGCTACTCTAATGATTTAATGAACTAATGAAATACAAAAACATGGACAAAACATAGAAATGGACACACTAGGTACACCAAGTAGTTTAATTTCCAGCCCACACCTACAGGCTATAGAGAAGGCAGTCATGCCTCATGGTCCATCCTCTCCTTGCACCCACGATCTCCATCCCCAACACCCCCCCCCCCCCAAGCCCCCAGCCCCCACCCCCACTCAGCCCCCAAAAAAAAATCTGTTCTGTTCCTTTGCATGTATGAGATCTTATTTTTAATGGACCAGCATGAGCTCTACCTTTCAATTAAGAATAGAATGAAAAGTTTATGTATATGGCAAAATGAAATAACTGCAAGTTCAGGGGCAGAGGTCCCTCCCAAATCCAAATCCCAAGTGTCAAATAGGTTACAGAAGTACCATCGTTTTCACTGAAGAAAGAGCTAATTTCACATCAGATCCCCTTTTGGTTTGTTATGTCTCAGTCTAAATCTTCATTATGCATCACATTAGGATAAGGGAAGCAAAAACGATAACTTCCATAGCAGTGTAAGGTAGTACAGTGTTCACTCAATTTGTATGTCATTCTCACAATTATTTGATCCCTCAGAATTGTCCAACAATCCAGCAACATGAAGTCACAATCAACTTCAGACTGGTTTGGCCAACTGTTTCGACTTATCATAGCTGATGTAGGATTATTCCTATGCGTTGAAACAAAATATAGCATAATAAAGAAGTTGACAGGCTTTGATGTACGTATATCATGTCTTATCTTCTATAGTTGTTGCATGTAATGAACAGGAAATCATAAAAAACTGATCACCAGTTTTTATGAAGCATTAGATAAATACTAGAATTTGAAGTGTAGAATAAATGGCAAGTTTTTATAGATGCAATTATCTAGATAACAAAATGAGAACATTGGCAGATGAAAACTGCACATGCAATTATCTAGATAAGCAGTGATAGCATAGAAAATTATTAATTTTCATAATTTTGTCAAGTAGAGTTTTCTGAAGATCAAAACGAGTAACATTTTACTAGAAAGAAGTAATATGAGGCTTGCCTTGAACGAAGATTGTTGGTGTAGTATCTACTTAACATATTTCTTCAACCCACGGGGATCAAAAGAGCACAGGTTGTTAAGAAGAACCAAGACCGCGACTATATAAATGCTAGGCAGAAGCAGCAATGGAGTCTGATGAGAACTAGTGCTGTGCTCCACGACAATGCTGAGGAGTCACATACTTCTCATCAGTTGTTTTCAACTCAGTCCACACTACAAAAAAATTCATAGTAAGAACACTGGTTACCCAGCCAAATAAAAAAAGTGCAGAAATGTCTTAGCATTGTGGCTCAATTTTCTTAGCGTTCACTTCCAAAGCCAGGGCAAGAAACATAGCTTCAGGTGGGAATAGTGAACTCTACCAATAATATAACGGGAATACGATGCAAACTGAAGTCTGAATGAAGGAGTTAGCAAATACGAAGGTAGTTAGTTGTGTTGTCAGTTATGTGCTGCCCATCCAAACCAACCAGCGGACACAAAACACTGTACTCTGCCAAGGAAGCATACCGGGGAGGTCCCTTCTCAGGTCTGCCACGGTAGGCGGCGAGGTCCCTAAGGGGTACCGGCAACCGCTGCGTGCTGCCTGCGTTCTCCACGAGCGCGTGCATTGTCCCCGCGCTCGTGGCACAGGACGGCAGGAGAGGCGAGGAGGGGGACGCGACGAGGCGGCCAGGCAGGCACGCGCGAGGACGGCGCAGCAGTCTGTCAAACAGGTTGTGGGCTGGCCTGGCCGCCACATGCGCGGGGCCGCTCAGGACGCGCGCCCCTCGTGGCCGACGTCACCGCGTCTCCTCCGTCGATGGATGTCGTCCCCTGGGCTCCGACACACCCATGACCCATCAATCCATCATCCCCGTCGACCTCCGGCCTCCGGACCGCGCAGCCGGGGTCGGGGCGGGCTGTCAGCAATGCTGATACGGCAAACACTAAAGAAGACACTACTGCAAGTAAAGGCAAGGAAGGTGAGCCTGGGCCGCGACGAGGAACACGTGAGCGCAGGCCCAGCTCGAAGGCCCACGGCGCAGATTGGGTGTAGCGTGCCAACTGGAAACAGAGAGAGCCGTGCGCGAGTAGTATAAGTTCCTGCTCTGAGCTAGCAGAGGAGTTCATGAACTATGAACTTGTATTCGTTTCCTGAATATTTCCCTCTGTAACCGAATATTCCCTCTTCTATTACTGAGAACTCTAATCCTATCCCCCAGTATATGCTGTTGCTTACAATTGGTACCAGAGACTCTTCCTTCCTGATTCTGATTCCGCCTCTTTCTCTCGATTCGTTGATCTGTTGCAAACGCCTCGGTTGGTAGAGTTCGGATCGGTCGCCGATCTCGGATTCCTGTAATTCCCTGGCAGCAATCGATCCGAATCGGGCGCGCACTCTGGAGCGTACGCCGCCGCCACCACCGCCACCGCCACCACCCAAACATCCCCACTACACCCGTTTTGCTCGAAGTCGTGGCGCCATGAATCCCGACTCCAAGTTCCTGCTGGACGAGATGCACCGCCTCTTCGCCGCTCAGAAGGACACGTTCGACGCCCGGTTTGCGGAATCCGACCGCAAAATGGAGGCTCGATTCATCGAAGGGGGCGTCAAGCTGGAGGAGCGATTCGCGGGCATCGATTCGGCCATCTCCAAGTGTTTCGCTGAGTTCGACGACACCATCACTCAGCGATTTGCGGACTCCGACCTCGACTGGGAGCGGCGCATCACCGACTCCGAGATCCGCCTGAGTTCCTCGCTCTCCAACTTCGAGCAACGCCAGGAGAACCGTTTCGGCATCCTCGAGCACACCACTGGTTCGCTGCAGACCTTTCAGTAGGAATCGGAAGGTGCTGTTGACGATCTGAAGCTGGAGGTGAGCAAACTCTCCAAATTCTAGGAGCGCGCTGTCTTCGACAACTCTGCTACGTCGCTGGGGCTGATTTCCACGATGCCTCTTCCTGTTGAGCAAATAAAGCGCATCTGCCCGGCACCATGGTTGCTCGGCCCAGCGGGCACCGCGTCGAATCGAGTACACGGGTGGATGGTGTTGGGGATCCGGTCCTTCCAACCCATTCCCCGGCCAATGGTACGTTCCCAGAGCCTCCCAATTCTCCTACTCATGGTTATGTGTATGGCATTCATCATTACTCACCCACACACGACACCTATCCTGCTCCAAATCGCCTCCCTAAACTCAACTTCCCAACCTATGATGGTGAAACCACAAAACTATGGATATCCCAAGCCGAAGATTATTTTGACATGTATAGTGTTCCTCCTGATTTATGGGTCAAGGTTGCTGGTATGCACTTCAATGGTGCTGCCAAGCGGTGGATTCAGTCATTAGACCAACCTGCTAAACACATACCATGGGCAGAGTTCTGTCAACTTTTACTTGATCGTTTTGCACGAGATCAGCATGACTCCTATTCGTCAGGCTCCATATTCAAAGAAACCTCCACTTTGTCATCGACTATGTCGAACGCTTTTCCTCCCTACACCAAAGCACCTGATCTGCGTACCTTTACAACCCGCTTTGTTGACGGTCTCCGTCAGGACATTCGCATTGTCATCACTATGCAGAGGCCATCGTCTCTCGATACTGCGTATTCGCTGGCCTTGTTGCAGGAGGAAGTCGCCGACAACATGAAGAATGCGGAGGTTGCGAGGACTGGAATTGGCGCTGGATTCAGACCGGGCCACCGAGCTGGCCATTCTGCTCCCCGGCCCACACCAGCTGATCATGCTGCTTCGCCTCAACAACAGCAGACAGCCACCAACACTCTTGACAAGTTGGCTGAACTGCGTCGTCATCAACGATCTCTTGGTCTTTGTGATCGCTGTGCTGAAAAGTGGGTAAGAGGCCACAAGTGCTCTACTACTGTTCAACTCCATGCTATACAGGAATTGTGGGATTTCTTGGACTTGGAGGAATTTCCAGAGGTTGGTGAGGAAGCAACAGAGCAGCTGCTCTTGGCATTGTCACCAGAAGCTCGTATGGGTGCCCAAAGCTGCCGCACTATTCAGTTTCAGGGTACCATCCACGATCTTGATGTCATTGTGTTGGTGGATTCCTCAGTTCGTCTTCCTTTTTGGGCGCCGATTCTTGACATGCTACCCATACTGGTGTCTCAACCAACCTCTCGCATCGATCAAAATTGCCAATGGTCGATGTCGCCCATGATACCGATTGTCGGTTTACTTTGGTTGGGTATTCCTTTCAAAGATGATCTCAAGGTGCTTCCAATTTGGATTCCTATGATCTTATATTGGGTATGGACTGGTTGGCATTACATAGCCCGATGCAGTACATTGGGGACACAAATGGCTGGAAATTCCACATCAAGATACAACGATGCTATTGCGGTCAAATAGTTACACCAATTCGACATGGTGTTTCGGATATACTGTTTCAACTTCGACACATCCTCACCCCCTCTTGAGCCACCGGCCAGATTGCGGCTTTGCTCAAAGAGTTTCCCTCTTGTATTTACAAATCCCTACCACTTTGCCTCCTCCTCGGGCATGTGACCATGCCATCCCAACATTACGGATCGACACCAGTCAACATGAGAGCCTACAGAGATACCCACCAAGCCTTAAAGATGAAATTGAGCGCCGGGTTCATGACATGTTACAGCAAGGTCTCATTCAACCCAAGTACTTCACCATTCTCCTCACCGATCTTGTTGGTGCGCAAAAAAAAATGGCAATTGGCGTTTACGTGTGGACTACGAATATTTGAATGCAATGAAAGTCAAATATGTGTATCCAATTCCCTGTGTTTGATCAGTTAGTGGATGAATTGGGCCATGCTTCCTCAGTTCTCTATTCTGGACTTACATCTTTGGGTACCATCAGATTAAGCCTTCAGCCCGGAGAAGAGTTCAAGACTGCCTTCATGCGGGCCATTTTTGAGTTTCAATTCCTTTCGGCCCTAACGGAGCTCCGACCACGTTTCGTATTGAACACGACTGCACTTTTTGTCTTTGCGTCGGTGTGCCTTAGTCTTCTTTGATGACATTCTTGTTTATAGCTCATCCTATGAGGAACACTTGCAGCACTTACATCAAGTCCTTTCGTTGCTGGCTAAGGATCAGTGGGTTGTTAAGCTGAAGAAATGCCACTTCGCACGACAAAGAAATACATTATTTGGGTCATATTCTCAGCTCTCGAAGGTGTAATCTTGATCCTACTAAGGTCACAAAGGTCATGAATTGGCCCACTCCCACCAATACTCGTGAGTTGCGAGGTTTCTTGGGGCCTGCTGGCTTCTATCGCAAATTCATCCGTCATTTTGCTATCATGGCTAAACCACTGACCAATTTGCTGAAGAAAAACACAGTATTCTTGTGGACATCCGAGCATCGGCCGGTCTTTCCAAGCATTGCAAACTGCTCTGGTCTGCCCCAGGCCCCGCAAGTCCCAGACTTTACCAAGCCATTTGCCATACAAACCGACGCTGTAACAATGGCGTGGCGCAGATCTTGCAGCGGGGAGGGACATCCCTTGGCTTATGTCAGCAAACCTCTTGGCTCCAAGACTCAAGGTCTGTCAACCTACGAAAAAAGAATACTTGGCTATATTGGTGGCAGTCGAGCAATGGCGATCATATCTACAGCTTGCTGAATTTATCATCTACACTGATCAAAAGGCCCTGATCCATTTGAACGACCAACGCTTGCATACAGTATGGCAGCAGCGGGTCTTCACTAAACTCCTGGGGTTGAATTACCGTATCATCTACAAGAAGGGTGCAGACAATGGCGTTGCCGATGCCCTCTCTCGTCGTACTCATGGGGATTGCAATGCAATTTCAGTAGTCACCCCTCAGTGGTGTTCTCAGGTGGTTGACGGATACACACATGATCCTCAGGCTTCTGCTCTCATTGCCAAATTGGCAGCTGACCACCAGGCAGTACCCTCCTTCTCTTTGACTGAAGGACTGCTACGTTACAAGAAAAGAATCTGGGTGGGTAATAACTTGCCTCTACAGCAGCAGTTGATTGCAGCATTACACAGTTCACCCCTCGGTGGCCATTCGGGAATTCCAGCAACTGTCAAGCGTATTCAAGCCTTGTTTGCATGGCCCGGTCTGAAGAAACAAGTTGAGCACTTTGTCAAGAGCTGTCCCACATGTCAACAGGCTAAGCCAGAACGGGTCAAGTACCCAGGTCTCCTCCAACCACTGGAAGTTCCATCTGCAGCATGGCAGGTGATATCTCTCGACTTTGTGGAAGGGTTACCCTCATCTCATGGATTCACTTGTATCTTGGTAGTGGTCGATCTGTTCTCCAAATTTAGCCATTTCATTGCACTCCGGCACCCATTCACCGCTTTGTCAGTCGCTAAGGCATTTATGCTGCATGTCTACAAGCTACATGGTATGCCAACAGCAATAGTGTCAGACAGGCTTTGCTCGCGCCAGCACGTGAAAATCCCGGACCGCCGGCTTGCGCATCCATCGGGCTACGACCTACGATTCGTGTACGGTGGCATCGCGCCAGTGGGGCACTGGGCAGTAGCGGGCAGTGGCAGACTCGCATGAAAAGAAATTGATTTCGCTTCCCGCGCGCCGGGTTGTCTTCTTGACGGGTGTTTCTGCGACGGACTCGACGAGCTCAGTGAAGATCAAATGAGCAGCGTTGGAGTTGTGCCAGAATGGGAATTCAATCAGGAACACCACATGGATCAAATCATTAAAGCTTTAATAAGCTTTGAGGGAGCTGGAGTCGGCAATGGATGGAGGTAGATAAGGCACAACAATCGTGAGAGGAAGAAGACAACCCCCTCCCAGCGGGAAGTGGAAAGTGCCGCCGAACCAGGCCGGAACTGGAAAATGGGCCAGAATACAGGCCCATCAAATTCAAAAAAAAAAAAAAAAGTGTACAGCGATTTTTTGCATCCATGCGATGTTTGCGTTCAGGGGTGATCTACGTGGAGTCACCGGGGTCGCGTGACCCCGATGGATTTCTACGGATCCATTATGTACGTATTTTTCCACCAGCCATTACTTCGGTAAAAAATTACGATGACCCCGATGGCCAGCAACAATAGTAGCCCATTGTGAATACACAACTCAGTTTGTGAAAGCCCAGTAGGCTACAGCCCAAGAGAGAATGGCAAAAATTACGTAGTGTATTCATGTTCAGTAGCTTTTGTCGTAGCCCCGTACAAAGCCGAAACATTGACGATTCGTCAATTCCTCTCCGCCGTCCGGCCTTCCAGCTTCCGCCCAGAAACGTCTGTGTCGGCGCATCAGTGCTCGAGTGTTGACAGCGACGACGGACGGGCGGATGGCCACCGCCGCCACTCTACTGAGTCTCCGTTTATTCAATCCTATTCTACGGAGGTACCCTAAAATCCCATTTCCCAAAAATCCAGTCTCAATTTTTTCTTCGGCGCAAAAGACAAGTTGCTTGCGTTCCAAGAGACTAGATACTACTATACTTAGAGAGTACGTGCAGGTTCATCTTTCTTCTCAGCATCTCAATTCTCAAATCCTGGGGAGTTAAAAAAAATCTCAAATTATACTAGTGTCATTATGGCTTGCATTTCACTAATGACTTTTAATTATACTAATGGTTTGCTTGCACATTAGTATCTGCTATAATTTTATTATATGAATATGTTGATAGACAATCAGAACACATTGGAAAGATTCTTTTAAAGGAAATTACCACTTGTCAAGGGACATAGCGAAACTAATGTTGCGATTTGTAAAAGCTTATTTTGTCACAATATGCAGTTATACTCATATTAATTTAGTATTATGTACGGTATTATATCAAACTATACTTGAGGGAGCTACAAAACGGCTCCAGCTCCTTCAAAGATGCGACTGAGGAGAAGTCCTAAAACACCTTCTGAGTACCGACCCCGACGACTAAAAATCCTGGCTTCACATATCAGTGCATAGCAGAGAAGTCTAGTTTGCGTGTGATTTTGCCTTTCTACCGTTTTCTTTTTCTCTGTTCACTCTTCGCTGCATTTTATGCTCTGTTTTAGTATGATTAGGCCCTAGGTGTTGTTTCTACCCAAAAAAATACTATGATTTTGTTGTGTTCGGAGTGAAATGAAGTGTTTTAGATGCAGCAAACTTTATGATTTTAGATACCATGGTATTGCTAAAACTCTTTTTTTCTGGAATTTTAAAAGCTCCACTCTAGATTTTTTTTTTTAAAAAAAACATGGTTTGGCACATCAATGAGTTCTAAAATTATAATTTCTTAGTACTATACCTTATCAAACAAGGCCAAGTCCGTGTATATATTTTTTTTTATGGTTGTCTTTATGGTCTTGCCTTATTTTCTGGAATTTTTTATGGTTGTGTTCATTGTACCTACAATGCTTTAAGGGATTAAGCCCCTGTATGAAATCCCTGTTCTGCCCCTATATAAAAACATATTTATTCGATTGTGTTTTTTGTGATTTGTTGTCTAGAAGACATCAATAATATAACAAGAATTTTTTAATCATCTACGCCCCTGATTTCATATGAATATAAGCTCAAATCCTGCAGAATTCCAGATGAGCTCCCACTCTTGTGGGACAAATATATTATAGACTTGAGAGTTGGGACTAAAAACTGCTCGTAGTTCTCATGTCAATAAATCCCTCCTTAGAAGCCAAGGCAGGCAAACCACACCATGACATTAGGCAGGAAGCCAAGCAAAGCCTTTGAAGCAGTCGGCTATCCTTTCAGTCTAGCACGAAAAAGAAAAAAAAAATCTTGCCTTTGCCTCGAGCAGAATATATCGGCTACATATGTACTCTGCTGCATGATTGACCACATCATTCAGAAGGCGATGAGATAACGACCTGCACAAACTCCAGGCCTCCACCACGCCACCAGCTCATACTTTTTTTTCTTTTTGAAGAACTAGCAGGAGCGCTGCTATGTTATATTAGAAGTGCAAACAAAAGTTTTACAGGGTCTTATTACATTGAAAAATCAGATAACACAAACACTGAAAACATAGAAATTAAAGGGGGGGTGATGGAAACCCCATTAGGGAACTACTGGACGTCCACAAGCCAGTGTCATTAGCCCCAACTCTTCCTTGATTAATCCTAGCACCTGAATGGGAGTCCTCTCTTCTCTATCTGAAAGAGTGAAAGGTCCTTTGATTACGCTCTTTCCAAATATTTCAAGTTGTGTACATAAATATTCCAAGTTGTGTACATAAGGATTGCAGCTGTTGTTCGTTAATCTCCTTAGGACCTGGATGTCCAACTATTCATTCTCTCTTATTTGCAGATGACCTCATACTTTGTGGCAAAGCCACTGCTGAAGAAGCTCAGAGTCTCAAATCTATTCTCTATGACTTTTGCAATCAATCAAGTCAGACTCCAAACCTCCAAAAGTCCTCTATTTTCTTCAGTAAAAATGTCCCCCACTCTATCAGAAACCAAATCAAGCAGATTTTCCCGGTTCCTGATCTGCAACCTCAAACCATGCATCTGGGTCACCCTCTCATTTTCAATCACAAAGACAAAAACAGGGTTTACAATTTTATCTACAACAAGTTCTTTACTAAGTTTGGAACCTTGAAAGCTAATAAACTTAACCATGCAGGGCGGCTACAATATATTAATTCTGTTTTGGCCTCCATTCCCATTTATTACATGTCCACTGTTCTTTTCTCAAAGACTTTTATTGAAAAAATTAACTCCATCATCAGAAAGTTTTGGTGGGCAGGTGTGCAAGAAGAACAGGTTACTACTCCCATTGTCTATGGCTCATGGGATGACATCTGTCAACCTAAAAACAGTGGTGGTCTTGGCATTAGAGATCTTCATTTAGTTAACAAAAGCTTAATTATTCACTCCGCTTGGAACATTGTTACTAACAAAAATCCTTTTCTGTCTGCCATTCTAAAAGCTAAATACCACCCCCATCATTCTTTCTGGCATGCTCCTAGTCAAGGCCCCAGGTCTATTTTTTGGTCCTCTATCTCTCAGGTAAAAACGCATTTATCAACCAATTCTCTATACCAGATTCATGCAAGTAATACTTCGATTTGGTCTGAACCTTGGACGACAATCTGGTCGCAAATCCATGATCATCTAACACTACCAGTGGTCAACAATCCGCTGCCTTCCAGAGTTGCTGATCTTTGGCTTCCTGATACTAATGACTGGAATCACCACCTTCTTTCCACGACCTTTTCTGCACAGGCAGTCCAGACCATCATGACAACGCAGATGGTCGACTCTGATCAGCAAGACATCATCAGGTGGACGCTAGCCAAAGATGGATAGTGCACCACTAAATCTGCTTATTCTTATTTAGCTAATCTGCAGGATCACAGTTTACCTAGCCAAGGGTCCAGAAGCATTTTAGATGATGCCAACCTGATTTTACACAAAGCATGGAAAAGCAAATCTATCCCTCCTCTCCTCCAAACATTTGCCTGGAGGTTAATCAGGCGTGTTGTTGCTACAGGAGAACGGGCAGGGAGATACTCCACCCATATTGATTAGCTATGTTCCTACTGCGGGGGAATTGAAAATGACCAACACCTTTTCTTCAAATGCCAGTTATCTCACGCAGGTATGGTCTATCGCCCTCCCTTCCCTTCAAACTACTAATCTGCCTATTGAGGATGATGGACTCCAAATGACTTTGTCTACTATTTTGACCAATAATCCTACAGATGCTTTACTTTGTAATCTTCTCTTTATTCTTTGGTACATTTGGAAAGCTCGCAATGATAACAGATTTCAACAAAAACTTGGACGGCGACCCAAATCCTTCATGCAGCTAAAGCACATATGCATACTCATCATGAGGCCACTCAGACACCGCCCGCTACTGGCTATTCCCATCAGGCTTCCGCTCCTGCTCTAGACCTCAACGATCAAGGTATGGAGTTGTTGCATGCTGTTAACAGGAATGAGACGTTGCATCAAGCCCAGAGAGCTCCAATTACTGCTGACAACCTCCTGGTGACTTCGCCAATAATGCTTGATGGGATTCGCTGTTACACGGATGCAGCCACAACTCCAGATCATATTTCTCATTTATCTAGACCTGCTGGTCTAGGAATTTTTATTGTTAATATGCAGGTGTCTCCTCCTCAAAGCATTTTTATCAAGGCGGCTATGCAGGCAACATCCTCTGTAATTATGGCAGAGGCAGCAGTGGCCCTTGTAGCAAGGCTTTTAAACTCTCTTCAAATGCAGCATGTCACTATTCTTAGTGACAATTAACAGTTGGTCAAATTCATGAATGATGCTCATCTCCTTCATTCTCCAGATTGGAGGATCAAGCCTTTCACCCAACTTATCAATTCCTCAGTGCACACACCTCTACATCTATTCGCAGGATTGACAGAAGGCAAAACCAGATGGCTGATTCCCTAGCCAAACAAGCTTTTAGAGCATCTGTTAATCATCAGTTAAACTTTGAGGGTGTTTGCATTAATGCAAACCATGGTCATGAGTGCCTAGTTGTCATGGCACTCCAAAATGTAACCATTAATGATGTAATGGTTCTCACCGCTTCATGCTGTTAATTAATATATATTATGCTTTCTCGTCAAAAAAAAAAAAAACCAGCTCACCCTGTGATCAAGCAGCATTCACATGCGCATGCGCCTCACACCCGCGAGGCCGCGACTGCTGCATGCCAAAGCGAAAAAGACACGGCCGCGGCGGCAACAACTGCATGGCGCAGCTGATGATGAGTGATGAGCGTGCCGTGCATCAGGCAGGTCACACGAGGAACCACCAATCATGAGAGATGATCGAGCCCTCACCCTCAGTGCCTCATATCATAGGTGACATGCATGAGTGACATATCATGAGCCGTGAGCTCGCTGCTCACCGTTAGTTTATTATGCATGCCTGATGCACGGACGCCTTTCCACCTTCTAAAAGCGAACAAATTAAGCATGGCATGCGATCGAGATCGATCGCCTGCAGGATTTGCATACAGCTATGAGCTATGGATATATATGACGATGCTATCATCAGGAGATTCGGTAAGCAGTTTGACTGATACGCTGCTTTCTTTGCCCGCGATGCATGCTCAAAGCAAATGGTGTTGTGATGATTTGATTTGCTGGTTTTATTAGGCTCCTACACTTCAAAATCTCTGGATGATCATGAACGCCTGCAAACCGGCTTTAAGGAAAGGAAAGCATACATGGTCGTATCGTATCTTAACCAGATCAAACCTAAGATTCTGTATGATGTGATATATCCTGAATTCATAATTTCATATGCTCAGCGACACCTGATTAGAATAACACCTGAGCAGATAAGAGAAGCTAAGTTTGTGATAAGGTTGTTGTGACTGCACTACAATATGTCTGTGTGCCATTTGTAACAGAGAACCTAATACCTATGATCACACTATGAGTCTATGACCACATCAGGTATATTTCGGTTAGCTAACTAAAGACGGCATATCTTGAGTCTTCTTCTTTAATTTGAAGAGCTTCGCTTATATATCTAGGGTGGTAGTGGTAGAGCAAGGTTTGGTCTGTGTTATTTTGCATATGTTCCTAATAAAATGTCTTAGCTTTTAGATCATGGGAGAAAATGGCAAAAAGAAAACCCACCAGGATCGCTTTGGATTGGATTGGTCTTTGTCCGCCAACAACATTCACAGCTCCAAATGGTGCTTTTCAATCACGAACCACGTGTGTCGTGTGTGCGTGCATCTCATTCCTTCTTTCGCTTTAATTTCCTTTCACCATTTGTTCCAGGCTTTGAGCTTGGGAGGAACCTATGTGAAGCCTTCTTGCAGGAGTGGCTAGTAGCTGCTAGAGCTGGATGAGCTAGTCACATGGATCCACTGTACTGACACTGTGGCCGAGCACTCAGCGGATCCCTGACTGGTGAATTCATTTTTATTTTAATCCATCCATACAGGACAGACATTCCGTCCTAGCTTTTTCTCCCACTTCAGAAATAAAATTCGATCGGTCTTAGCGTACGGACAACGGAGATAAATTCTGGATTCTTGGGATCATTTTCCTCATTGTGCTTTTGATTGTCGCTGCAGGTGATTATTTTGACTAAACGATGACTGATGTGATAGTAGCACTGACTTTTACCCCAGGTGTCCTTGGAGTTTAACGAGCATTGTAAATAAGCTACCAATATAATATGTTGATATGACGTAATATTGACGAAAAGAGGAAACAACGATTCGTGAGATTAAGACAAGTTCCATTGGGATGAAACTAGCTAGTTCATATTGTTTCTAAATTCCAACACATTGAGAATCTTGGAAACTAGACATCTATTTACAGATTTCATATTCATTTAAGCAATGACAAGTTTCACGGCAGTTAGTTTCCTGTTTTTTCTATGTTTATTGAATTGAACATGATTCTTAATTTTAAATCTGGGGCTAAGGGATAGGGAAGAACTGTGACTTTGACATCCAGAACCACAACTTTGCAGTCCAATATGCTTTTTCTCCACAGGTACCCTTATCATTATAGTCCTTTCTTAGTCACTTGAATGCATTCTACGAATCTATCTGTCAACAACGAAAAGGCAATAGATCAATGCAGACTCTAGCATATAGAGTAGTATATAAAACTGAATTCCACCACTATTTAAGGTCTTTGCATATGCTTTTCCCTTGTCCAAACTACCAGCTATGCATATCGGCTTTTGGTGATGTATGTATTTTTTTTTTTTTTAATAAAGCTTGTGCATGCATCACCCACCAAATGATTGGGGAATAAGAACAAAAAAAAATGGTGGTACACTACAATTCTGGTGGCCACTGCCTCTTGCTTTACTCTCCAAACAAATCTCGGACTGAATAATTGTAGGCTTGGGAAAGTTTGTGCCCTTTCCTTCTAAGGACAACAATATCCGCTCCGTACGGCACTTATTTCCTAAAATGGGTTATAATAATCCAGTACTTGATTCCCAAAGGGGTTTAAACAATCCCAAGGATCCGCCGCTACATTTGAACACTAAACTTTTTTCTATGAGGACGTGAGTGAGGTCACATGATACTGCTTCTTTTTAAATTTGAAAGTGGCTCCATGCATGATGCATGATGTCAGGCTACCTCAGTGCACAGATAAAAAATATGTTTAAATAAAAGATTTTTGAAGACCGGCAAAATAGATGGTAAAAACTACATAGTAAAAGGATGTTTGCCTTTTATTGCATATATACCTAAATTTGTAATTTTCGTATAGACTTTTCTAGTTTCAGTTTGCATCTTGGCATTTGCACATGAGTACATATTTGTATGCACTATGGATATACCAAATTTCAAAAAATAACCAAAATAAATTTCTTTTAAATTGATTTTCATATTTTTATAACCTCCAACATTATCATAATGGAATTTTTTTTAAAAAAATAAGATATATTCCTGGTTAATGACAGACGTTTGAGTTAAGTACATAGCTGAAATTTAGTAGTCCATGTAACACATCAAGTGTTTAGCTTGCATTAGACCATAATTAATTAACCTTAATCACTCATTAAGCATGGCATGAGCGTCATCAAGCATAAACCCTAATTGCATTTTTGTCATTTCATGTGCTTGCTTTTAAATTCTTAATTTCTTGCTTGCTTGTTTAATTAGTTAATTAATTACCTTGCAAATCATCTTGTCAAGTTGGATCCACTTGCCCAGCAATTTGAAATGTTTTGACAAATTTTTCTTATTGCAAAAGATTTGGTGCATTTTGGAGCAAAAAGAAAATTGTAGGAAAAATCCCTTTTATTTGCCCTTTATTCAAAATGAATTTATAATTCAAAATCTACTTGGAATTTTGACTTAGCCCTTAAATGAAAAGTTGTTCAGTTTTTAATTCTCTACAACTTTTATTTTGGGCACATTTCATGAAAAAGTTTTTAAATTTGTCAAAAAGTCACTTTTATTCGATTTGCATTTGAATTCAAAAAAAAAAGAAGAAATGCCACCGCAAACCGGCCAGGCCGTTTCCGGCCCCGAACGGCCCGTGGCCTGCTCCCGCTCCGCCCCGCGGGACGCGACGCTAACGCCCGGCGGTCGTGGCCGGCCGAACGGCACGCCAGCGACGCCATGCTGGCCTGGCCATGCTGGCCGTGTCCGCCGGCGTGGCCGCCGGCGCCGGCAAGTGGGGCCCCCACGGCCGCTCTCGGCGGCGCTCCAACACGCCCGCGCCCGCGCCTCCTCCCTCCCGCACGCCCCACACTCGCTCACCCTGCTCCCTCTGCTCTCGCACCAAGGCGCAGCAAAAGCGGCTCGCCTCACCACGGCCCGGCGGTGCCGCCGTTCCGCCGTCACCCCGCTCGAGCCTCGCCCGGCCGCAGCGCATGGGCATCGCCGCCACTGCGCCACCCGACCATACGCTCGACCGCCATCGTAAGCCTCTGGTAAGGGCGCATTGCGCCCGACTCTCGCCGTCCGCCATGGCGGTCCGGGAGCTCGTCGGCGCCGCCCGTTCGTTCCGCCTCCACTGAACCCTTGCACCCCTTTTTTCAGCGCGCGAGCCGCTGGGCCTAAGCTAGCCTTTGGTCGACTCAATCGAGTCGATTGCAGCTTTCGGCCACGCCTCACCGCCGTCAGCGCCGTCCTTTGCCGATGCCGCCGTGCCGCCATGCACCTTGCGGCCGGCCACGTCGCGAGCAAATCCGGACCACCTTCGGGCGTGGAGAAGCGCCGCTAGGGTTCTTTGGTGCTCATCTTGCACCTCTGCTTCGGCGGCGTCGGAGCCGGAGACGGCCACCGCGCCGCCATGTAGCGCCGCCCCCGCCGCCGCCGCCCTAGCGCCGCCGCTAGGGCACACCACCGGCGCAACCGAGCACACCGGGCCGGTGCGCCGTGTGTAGTGGGGAGCACGTTGGTGCCACCCCCACCGCCGGCAACCTCGCCGTCGACGGCGGCGGCGCCGGTCAATGACCGTGCCTGCCTCGGCCGGCCGCTGACGAGTGGGGCCGAGGTTGACCCGGGCCCCGCCTGGCAGTGGCCCACGGTCCACTGGACCGGGCTCACACAAGTCTAGGGTTTCGGTTTTTCTTTAAATGAATTTCCAGAAATCGTTTTAAATGCTTTCTAATTCATATCTGGCACAAATGTGATCCAAATTTGATGGGATTTGTTTTGATAGGTTTCTAGTGATGTGATCTACCTTTGAAAAAAAATATAAAATGTAATTTTGGTGATAGTTTACTGTGTTGGTTTATTTAATTATTTAAAAGGCTGAAATCTGAGTAAATGTATAGTAAATGAAATATAGCTCAGAAAAATGTGATTTTTGCTTTGTTAGGTTTGAAATGTAATGTACTTTCTGTGAAAAATATGTACCATGCAGTTCCTCTGTAAAAATATGGAAATATGATTTAATTGCATTTAAGGCTGTTTGTTTGTTTATTTTATAGTAATTAATTTATGAGGAGTTATGACTTGATAATTTTTGGTGACTGTTCTTGTACTATGAAGTATCCAAGAAAAATATTAAATCTATTGTTTGATACTTTTCACTGTACAAAGTAATTAAATGTGTATTTCTGTCCTGTTACTTGATATTTTTGTGTAGGCCATGATATGCTATGATATGTGATGATATTTTTATCATGAGTCTCTGTTGGCATGATGTAGCTACTGTAATTTTTGTAGATTTTTCTGGACTGTTTAGACAGAGGTCACAGTTCAAACCTTTAATTTCACATGAAATGATAAGGGTTTGGATTAATTGTTTTAATGAGTTTGATATTGCTTTTTGAGCACTTTTAATTATATTTTGTTTGCTGGTCATGTTATGCAGTGCCAAATCAAAAATGTGATGTTTAACTTACGAGTAGTGTTACTTCTCTTTTATACATGTGTGTTGTGTGTGTGCATGCCCACCTTCTTTATACACTTCTCTAAGTGTTTAGAGAAGAGATATGCACATACTCAGTAAAGTGAAGTAGTGTATACTAGAGAGGAGATATGCACCTACTCTGTCAAATAACTTGTTAATCATCTTCATTCATGAGCATTGCACCTATGCATTCTTTATGTTTATACCGTGCATCGCATCATATAGGTTCACAGGAGGACCCCCAGACTTTGGAGTTCGAGGAGAACCAGCAGTGGGAAGGACTCGAAGAGGAGCCGATGACAGGAGAGGACGATCTACCTGAGTGCCCGAATCACTACGCCAGCACCTTCGAGCAAGGCAAGCCCCGGAGCATCACTTACCTATGCTTTCTAACAGTCTAATTATGCTTTACAATTGTTGCATTAAGTATAGGAGTTGTGTGCAACCGTTGCTGCATGATATCCTTGTTTACCCTTTGAATTATCCTACCTTGATTACCCTGCTAGTCTAGGGCGGGTTTTATTGCTTAGCTTGCTTAGACGGTAAAAGTCGGGTGATTTCCTGTCATCCGCGAGCATAGTTGGTTACTTATGATTGAAGGAAAAGCTTATGTTGATATCATCATGGAATTGGTTATGTTGTGAATTGGAGACCGGGCGGAGTCTTATGGGGTTGTTGGACCATAGTGATTCCGTCTGTGTCGATTAAGGACCGTGTCGTTGCGCGTCCCTCGAGTCATGTTGAACGCATGTCTCACACTTAGCTGGCCGGATAAGTCGTTCCGACCGCGAAGCCTAACACTATCTAGGCCGGCTCTCGACCCGTTCGCACCGTACTGGAGATGGATGGGGGACTACAGGGGCGCGAAGAGTAAGTCCGAGGTCCAGCAAGGCTGGCTAAGGTAGTCGGGCGGCCCCTGGGTACGGTGGTTCCGCTCGAAACCGCGTTTCTTCCGGATATGTGCCACGGTGACCTATAGCTCACTTCGCGCGTGAGTGTGGTTTGTGTGAGGAATACCCCTTGAGCTCAGTAGTAATCGATTCGAATCGCCATCGTTCTGGACAGTGAACACTTGACTTGAGCTACGCCATCGTAGTAATAATTATGGAATGTTGATAATGATGATGATGAGTTAAGCTAAATGATTATGGTTACTACTTGATTGCCTAATCATGACTGATATACTATAATGATGCATAGTATAGGTGCTCACCTAGCATAAATAGGAATGGTTAAGCTGAGCTATCACTATAAAGTGGTTACCACTTGCTTTTACGCAAAATGAGTCGAGCTATCCCCCGATAAAGCCCGGTCATACTCCTTGGAGTCTTTTATTTTAAGTCGACGGGTAAGTCTAGCCGAGTAACCCTCTCGTACTCGGGGTTTTTTCCGCTTGTTGTTTGTGCGGATGGGCATACCTTCCACGGCTTCGCGAGACTTGTCTTTATCCAAAGGGATTAAGAGACCAAGGGCAAGGTCATTTCTTAATATTCTCCCCAACCGCTTTTGGTGGATTGACTATCAGCTGGCACTGTATTAAACTTAAGTGTGTGTTGGGTTGAGCTTTCAAAACTACTTTGTTTTCATTACTCGTATTTGAAGACTTAGTTTGTAATAAATTTAATTTCCGCACTTTGATGTTATCGAACTATTTGTGAACTGTTGTAACGTGTGAATGGTGACGCTAAACCTGTACGATCTTGGTTGATGATGTTTGGTTTGAAATCCTTCGATATTTCCGGACTACCGGGTTTATAAGGACTTAAGTGTGTTAATCGCTTGCTTAGCGAGTGGTTTTTGCACTTATGTTTTTATAAATTGGGCGGTTCTGTTACAACTGGCATTAGAGCAAGGTTTAGCGATTACTGTTCACATGTGTATTTAAAACAAAAAGAATTTGGTTTCAAAACTGAATTTTTAACTTATAGATCTATAAGTCTTTTGAGAAAATCTTATCTGTAAAATTAAGAGTGTGCCAGTGGTCATATCCTTTATGCCCAATTAAGGACTCTAGGTGGCTATTTAAGTACTGACTTGGGGGCTTACATCATATTTTCTTTTCACTGTTGCCCATGCAGCAAGGTAATTGTATGGGTGCCATTCGCTTGAATGGTAATGTATGGTTCAAAATGCCTCTACGCCTCGGTAAGTGTGAGTTGTGAGAGCATGGTTGTCCAACCGGCAATCTAGGGGAGTGCTAGTGTGATACCGGAAGTACTTACATGTCAAAACCATGTATTTACCAAGGTGTTTAATTGTGGGTTGTGCCGTCTGTTAAGACGATGCCGTCATGAGGACGAGGATCGGGTAGTTGTACTACATGTGCGTGTATTTGGGAATGCACGTATGTGTGAGTGCTTAATTTTTACATTCCTGCAATGCATTGTATTCATACTGTTGGGATGGGCTGAAGTGGATTTTCTGCAGTACATAACAAATGATTCGTGTAGAACGTCTAGTTATACACTATGAGAGAACGTTGTATGCCACCATTTATACCGCTAGAATTATTTTTGCTAAGTTTGTGAGAACGTAAGATACGTGCATACATCATGTTTGTTCATCTCATGTCATTGCATTTACCTTCCCTTATAAATTGATTATTTCTGTTAAATAAAAATTTAATAATTAATCACTTGTCTCACTTGAGGTAAACTTCCAACAGATGGCCCGCACGAAGCAGACCGCCCGCAAGTCGACCGGAGGCCGTGCACCTCGCAGGCAGCTTGCACCCGCACGGTTGTCCGGGAGGCTCACTTTTTGGAGGAGTTTGGGATGCCTACACTCCTCTGGCGAGTGCTAGGTCACGTGGGGTACACTGAGGAGCAGCGACCGGTGTACTCTTGGGTGACGGAGGAGCCTAGCAGTGGGGACGACATGGTCTCTGTGGAGGTGATTGTTCCCCCGCTCCACAAGGACTCCGAGTGGGAGGGATGGCGTCTCCGGGCCTATGGAGTCATTCCTGAGGAAGGGGCTAGCAGAGCCGCCTTTTTTGTCCTACGCATCATCATGGACCGCTTTCCACTGAGCCTAGCAGAGGCGTTAGCAGGAGTCTTTCCCCGAGGTGACCCTTCAGACACACCTTGGGAGCAGTCCCCCAGCAGGTCACGCTGGCCTGGGATTGACGAGATCGAGGGTAGTGACAACGCAGCGATGAGTGCTATGTATGCCATGATGAAGACCTATGATGCTACTCAGGCCTGCTTGTACAAGATTGGGGATTGGAACAAGGCAATGTGGAAGAAGGAGCAGAAGATGAAGGAGAGATACTCGGACCACGTCCGGGATTTGAGGCACCAGCTGGACCTTGTCACAGCTAACAGGGATGACGCCCTGGCCAGAGAGAGAGATGCAGACAGAGAGATAGCCCGCCTGCGTGCACGAGTTGCACGCTTGGAGGAGGGTGAGAGAAACGGCGACCGCATGATGGCACGCCTTGTAGTAGAGAGGAATGAAGCCCTAACGATGCCCATCACCGGGGCACTTGCTCTTTGACAGGGAGTACTACATTGAGCAGATGCACGAGGAGTATCACCAGCTGTACAACCAGGTTTACCCTTACCACCAGCCTAGAGCTGCAGAGATGGAGCCTGGAGTCATTGATGCTGACGGAGGCGAAGAGGATGCTAACCTACCACCTGCCCCTGCACCTGCACCTGCTGGAGACGTTGTTCTCGCCGCTGAGTCCGACGTAGAGAGCGAGCATGAGTAGGCAAGTAGCTTCATCGCTAGTCGTAGCTGCGCTTTTGTTTCTTTTGTTGTTGGCATATAACCTTTATGAGATGTGACTCATGTGTTGGATCTTCATGTATGTAGTGCTACCCGAACGCCTAAAGTCCAGTGTATGTATGCTGGCAATTTTGGATGTTGTATGCCTCGGATGATGTTATTCAGTAATCTAATTAGTGATGTTATGAATTGTGGAAATGAATCTTTGTGCCTTTGTGTTGTTGAATGGATTGTAATCCTTCCAATAATTCATTGGCATAATTATTGCATTCGCTTACAATGATGTAACATCACCTAATAATTGCTTGTTGCCGAAATATGCAGATGGTGGGAACACGCCGCACCGCTAGCGGCAATGTGATCGATGAGGGCACTGCCGGTAGCGGAGGAAACGGTGGAGATGGCGGCAACGGAGGGAACGGCAGCAACGGTGGAAATCCCAGGACTGATCTACCACCACCACCACCCCCACCGTTGACCGCGGAGCAGTTGTTCCAACAGTTCCTTGGCAGTCAACGCAACATGGAAGCTACACTGCGCGATATTGCGGCCAACACTAGCCAGGGAGGCCACCGTGATCGCCAAGTCAATCAGTATAGTACATTCAAGGATTTCCTTGATACAGATCCACCCAAATTCCTACAAGCCAAAGAACCTCTTGAAGCTCTAGAGTGGATCAACACGATGGAGGACAAGTTCCGTCTTCTTCGTATGACGGAGTCTTTGAAGGTAGAGTATGGGGCTCATCAACTTCAAGGCCCAGCTGGGATTTGGTGGTCCCATCAATGTACCACTTTTTCACCTCATACTCCCATCACGTGGGACCAGTTCACTCGGTGTTCCGCAGCACCTACGTTCCTCCTGGGCTAATGGCCATGAAAGTATCTGAGTTCATGAAGCTTACACAAGGCAACAAGACCATGAATGAGTATCTTCACGAGTTCAATAATTTGTCCCGTTATGCCCCTAGTTATGTGGATACTGAGGAAAACATGATAGCCAGTTTCAAGAGGGGCCTCAACACCAAGATGGCCAAGACTATGGGTATCAGTTCTAGATCCACCTTCAACGAGTTTATCAGTGATTGCTTAACCCAAGAAAACAACAACAATCTCCATGCTGCCTCCAAGAACCGCCAGAGGAACTTTGAAGCGGGATCTTCTCAGTTTAGAGCTCCAATGGCGAATCGTCCGCAGTACCGTCCCCCTGCACAAGGTTCGAGGTTCCGAGCACCAGCCCCAAGAAGGAATCCTTCAGCTCCACCACCCCCCCCGAAGAATCGGGGTGACAGGGCCTCTGCACACCGCAAGCTCGAGCCAAGACCGGTGGGTCCATGGCAGCAGTACCAGCCGTGAGGGGCCCGTGCTTCAACCGCAAAACAGATGGGTCATTTTGCTAAATCACCCCCTACCCCAAGAAGCGGGCAACCTACCCGGCTCGTGTGCACCACACCACCGTGGATTAGATTCCCGAAGGAGAACCGCCATTACTGGTGCGTTTCTTATCAACCAACACCCCTGCAGGTTGTTTTGTTTGATTACGGATCATCGCATTCTTTTATGAGTCAAGCATATGCACGGTCACATGAGTTAGAGCTTAAGCAACTAGAGTTTGGATACCGTATAAGTTTCGTCGGTGCGGAAGTTATATCTAATCAGTTGCTTGAGGGAGCAACCCTTATGATGTGCGACAAGTGCTTTAGAGTTAATTTGGTAGTCATGCCTGGTTTAACATTGGATGTTATCCTGGGAATGAATTGGATGAAGGATAAGCAAGTGGTGATTGATACAGCAAATAGAACAATTACTCTAAAAGATCCTAGGGGTGATGACACCTTCCAAGTGTTATTGCCTCGGGTAGCAGACATGTCCAAGTTAACCTATGCTATTCAAGCTTCTTCCCTTTCTGAGATCCTAGTGGTTTGTGAGTTTCCTGATGTTTTTCCTGAAGATTTGCCTGGGTTACCGCCTGATAGGGAGATTGAGTTTGCAATTGACCTTCTACCTGGTACAGCTCCGATATCCAAGAGACCATACCGTATGCCACCCAATGAGTTAGCAGAGTTGAAGAAGCAGTTGTTTGAGCTTAACAAGTTGGGTTTTATCAGGCCAAGTACATCTGAGTGGGGTTGTCCTGCTCTGTTTGTGAAGAAGAAAGATCATTCCTTGAGGCTATGTGTAGATTATCGGCCGCTCAACACCGTAACCGTCAAGAACAAATATCCTCTTTCGAGGATTGATATTCTGTTTGATCAGTTGTCCAAGGCTAAGGTGTTTTCAAGATTGACTTGAGATCATGGTATCATCAGGTTAAGATTCGACCATCAGATGTGCATAAAACTGCGTTCATTACCAGATACGGGTTGTATGAGTATCTTGTTATGTCTTTTGGCTTAACAAATGCTCCTGCATACTTCATGTATCTAATGAATTCAGTCTTTATGTCAGAATTGGATAAGTTTGTGATTGTATTCCTGGATGATATTCTGGTTTACTCTGCAAATAAAGAAGAACATGCTCAGCATTTGAGAGTTGTGCTCACCAGACTTAGAGAGCATAAACTGTATGCCAAGTTTAAAAAGTGCGAGTTTTGGCTAAAGGAAGTTGCTTTCCTTGGTCACATCATATCTAAGAATGGTATTTCAGTTAACCCAGACAAGGTACAAGAGGTCATGGATTGGCAGGCACCAATGTCAGTTCACGAGATCCAGAGTTTTCTTGGAATGGCAGGGTATTATCGCCGTTTCATTCCAGATTTCTCTAAGATCGCCAAGCCGATGACTAGTTTGCTATAAAAAGATCATAAGTTTATCTGGACAGAGGAGTGTGAAGCAGCTTTTCGCACCTTGCGAGAATTGCTAACCACTGCCCCTGTTCTGGCATAGCCAGATATCGAGAAGCCATTTGATGTGTATTGCGATGCATCGAAGACCGGTTTGGGATGTGTGTTAATGCAAGATGGTCGAGTCATTGCTTATGCTTCACGTCAGCTGAGGAAACATGAAGTCAACTATCCAACTCACGACTTGGAGTTAGCAGCCATTGTCCATGCCTTGAAGATTTGGAGGCATTATTTGCTGGAAAATGTGTGCAATATTTACACCGATCACAAGAGTCTCAAGTATATCTTTACTCAGCCCGAGCTCAACATGAGACAGCGAAGATGGTTAGAGTTGATCAAGGACTACAACTTGCAAGTACACTATCACCCTGGCAAAGCGAACGTAGTGGTAGATGCCTTGAGCCGCAAGTCACATCACTATGCTGTAGAGCCGTTGTTTGAAGAAGGGTTCAATCTGTTGCATCCTGCAGTCGTGCATAATATCCAAGTGCAGTGTTCTTTAGATCAACAGATTATTGAAGGCCAAAAGACTGATCCTGGTATCTACTACCTCAAAGAAAGAATGAAGAAGGAACCAATTCCACATTTCAGGCTCGACGATAATGATGTACTTTGGTTCGACAATCGTCTTGTCGTACCAAAGGACCGTGAACTCAAGAACAAGATGATGGATGAAGCTCACCTTTCCAAGCTATCCATTCACCCTGGAAGCAACAAGATGTATCATGACCTAAGACCTCGATACTGGTGGACCAAGATGAAGAAAGAGATAGCAGCTTATGTGGCTCGATGCGATACTTGTTGTCGCGTTAAGGCCATTCACATGAAGCCGGCAGGTTTACTGAATCCTCTACCAGTACCTGCATGGAAATGGGATGACATCAGCATGGATTTTATCACGGGTTTGTCGACTTCACAAAAGGAAAATGATTCGATTTGGGTGATTGTCGATCGACTTACCAAGTCAGCTCATTTCCTACCTGTCAAGACTACCTACATGCCACCTCAATATGCTGACCGCTATATTGCTGAGATTGTTCGTTTGCATGGTGTGCCCAAAACTATCGTGTCCGATAGGGGACCGCAGTTCACTGCCCACTTTTGGACTCATCTGCATGAGGGTATGGGAACTCAATTACTCCATAGTACTGCTTATCATCCTCAGACTTCAGGTCAGACTGAAAGACTTAATCAAGTTCTTAAAGATATGTTGAGAGTATGTGTGCTATCTGCTAAGGGTTTATGGGAATCTTGGCTACCTTTGGCCGAGTTCTTCTATAACAACAGTTATCAAGAGAGTATCAAGATGGCACCGTTTGAAGCCTTGTATGGCAGAAAGTGTAGGACTCCGTTGAATTGGGTCAAAGCGGGAGAAAGGAGATACTACGGTATCGACTTTGTCCCTGAAGCTGAAGAGAAAGTTAGAATTATTCAAGAACACATGAAGGCCGCTCAATCACGACAAAAGAGTTATGCTGACCAAAGAAGAAGACCACTTTCTTTTGAAGTAGGTGACTATGTTTATCTGAAAGTTTCACCGCAAAAGGGTACACAACGGTTTAGGGTTAGCAAAAAGCTTGCACCGAGATATGTAGGACCGTATCAAATCCTAGAGAAAATGGGTGAAGTTGCATACAAGCTACAGTTGCCTGAGTCAATGAGTACCATCTTTTCGATCTTTCACGTCTCTTAATTGAAGAAATGTTTGCGTGTGCCTGAAGAACAAGTTGAAGAATAAGAGCTAGAGTTAGAATCGGATTTAGTCTACAAGGAAGAGCCTGTAAGAATCATGGACAGCAAAGAGAGGGCTCACAAGGAATCGCTTAGTGCGAACTTACAAGGTCGTGTGGAGCTACCATGATGATCGAGATGCATCATGGGAAACTGAGGATTATCTGAAAGAAGCATACCCCGAATTCCATAAAACCTGGTTAGTAACCCAAATCTCGGGACGAGATTTCTTTAAGGGGGGAGGGCTGTAACACCTCAAGTGTTTAGCTTGCATTAGACCATAATTAATTAACCTTAATCACTCATTAAGCATGGCATGAGCATCATCAAGCATAAACCCTAATTGCATTTTTGTCATTTCATGTGCTTGCTTTTAAATTCTTAATTTCTTGCTTGCTTATTTAATTAGTTAATTAATTACCTTGCAAATCATCTTGTAAAGTTGGATCCACTTGCCCAGCAATTTGAAATATTTTGACAAATTTTTCTTATTGCAAAAGATTTGGTGCATTTTGGAGCAAAAAAGAAAATTGTAGGAAAAATCCCTTTTATTTGCCCTTTATTCAAAATAAATTTATAATTCAAAATCTACTTGGAATTTTGACTTGGCCCTTAAACGAAAGTTGTTTAGTTTTTAATTCTTTACAACTTTTATTTTGGGCACATTTCATGAAAAAGCTTTTAAATTTGTCAAAAAGTCACTTTTATTCAATTTGCATTTGAATTCAAAAAAAAAAAAAATGCCACCGCAACCGCCCAAGCCGTTTCCGGCCCGGCCGGCCCGATGGCCTGCTCCCTCCGCCTCGCCTCGCCTTGGACGTGAACGCGCCGGCCGGTCGTGGCCGGCCAGAGGGCACGGCCGCCGCCACGACGCCATACCCAGCGGCCCATGCCATGCTGGCCGTGCCGCCCGCGTGGCCGCCGGGGCCGGCAAGCGGGGCCCACACGGCCGCTCCGGCGGCGCTCCAACACGCCCGCGCCCCGCCTCTCGCCTCCCGCACGCCCACACTCGCTCACCACTGCTCCCTCTGCTCTCGCACACAGCGCAACAAAAGCCGCAACGGCTCGCCTCACCACCGCCCCGCGGTGCTTTCGCCGCCGTTCGCCGCCGTCACCCCGCTCGAGCCTCGCCCGGCAGCGCCGCGGGCATCGCCGCCCTGCGCCACCCGGCCATACGCTCGACCGCCGTCGTAAGCCTACAGTAGGCGCATTGCGCCGGCTCTCCGCCGTCCGCCATGGCCGGAGTCCGGGAGATCGTCGCGCCGCCGCGTTCCCGCCTCCCTGAACCCTTGCACCCCCTTTTTCCGCGCGCGGAGCCACACTGGGGCTAAGCCGGCCCGGCTGGTCGACTCAATCGAGTCGATTGCAGCTCGGCCACGCCTCACCGCCGTCGCGCCGTCACTGCCAGCGCCGCCCGTGCATATGCACCGCGGCCGACCACCGTCATGAGCAAATCCCCACCACTTCCGCAGCGTAGGAAGCGCCGCTAGGGTTCTTTGGTGCTCATGCGCACCTCTGCGCGGCTCGTCGGAGCCGGAGGCGACCACCGCGCCGCCATGTAGCACCGCCCGGCCACCGCCGCACCTAAGCGCCGCCCGCTAGGGCACACCACCGGCGCAACCGAGCACACCGGGCGGTGCGCCGTGCGATGGGGGAGCACGTTGGTGCCACCCCCCCGCCCGGCAACCTCGCCGTCGGCGGCGAGCGCCCGGTCAATGACCGTGCCACCTCTCGGCCGGCCGACGAGTGGGACTGGGTTGACCCGGGCCCGGGTTTGGGCCCCCACGGTCCCACGGACCGGGCTCACACAAGTCTAGGGTTTCGGTTTTTCTTTAAATGAATTTCCAGAAATCGTTTTAAATGCCTTCTAATTTATATCTGGCACAAATGTGATCCAAATTTGATGGGATTTGTTTTGATAGGTTTCTAGTGATGTGATCTACCTTTGAAAAAAAAATAAAAATGTAATTTTGGTGATAGTTTACTGTGTAGGTTTATTTAATTGTTTAAAAGGCTAAAATCTGAGTAAATGTATAGTAAATGAAATATAGCTCAGAAAAATGTGATTCTTGCTTTGTTAGGTTTGAAATGTAATGTACTTTCTGTGAAAAATATGTACCATGCAGTTCCTGTGTAAAAATATGGAAATATGATTTAATTGCATTTAAGGCTGTTTGTTTGTTTATTTTATAGTAATTAATTTGTGAGGAGTTATGACTTGATAATTTTTGGTGACTGTTCTTGTACTATGAAGTATCCAAGAAAAATGTTAAATCTATTGTTTGATACTTTTCACTGTACAAAGTAATTAAATGTGCATTTCTGTCCTGTTACTTGATATTTTTGTGTAGGCCATGATATGCTATGATATGTGATGATATTTTTATCATGAGTCTCTGTTGGCATGATGTAGCTACTGTAATTTTTGTAGATTTTTCTGGACTGTTTAGACAGAGGTCACAGTTCATGCCTTTAATTTCACATGAAATGATAAGGGTTTGGATTAATTGTTTTAATGAGTTTGATATTGCTTTTTGAGCACTTTTAATTATATTTTGTTTGTTGGTCATGTTATGCAGTGCCAAATCAGAAATGTGATGTTTGACTTACGAGTAGTGTTACTTCTCTTTTATACATGTATGTGTTGTGTGTGTGCATGCCCACCTTCTTTATACACTTCTCTAAGTGTTTAGAGAAGAGATATGCACATACTCAGTAAAGTGAAGTAGTGTATACTAGAGAGAAGATATGCACCTACTCTGTCAAATAACTTGTTAATTATCTTCATTCATGAGCATCGCACCTATGCATTCTTTATGTTTATACCGTGCATCGTATCATATAGGTTCGCAGGAGGACCCCCAGACTTTGTAGTTCGAGGAGAACCAGCTGGAGGACCAGCAGCGGGAAGGACTCAAGAGGAGCCGGTGACAAGAGAGGACGATCTACCTGAGTGCCCGAATCACTACGCCAGCACCTTCGAGCAAGGCAAGCCCCGAAGCATCACTTACCTATGCTTTCTAACAGTCTAATTATGCTTTACGATTGATGCATTAAGTATAGGAGTTGTGTGCAACCGTTGCTGGATGATATCCTTGTTTACCCTTGAATTATCCTGCCTTGATTACCCTGCTAGTCTAGGGCGAGTTTTATTGCTTAGCTTGCTTAGACGGTAAAAGTCGGGTGATTTCCTGTCATCCGCGAGCATAGGTGGTTACTTATGATTGAAGGGAAAGCTTATGTTGATATCATCATGGAATTGGTTATGTTGTGAATTGGAGACCGGGCGGAGTCTTATGGGGTTGTTGGACCATAGTGATTCCGTCTGTGTCGATTAAGGACCGTGCCGTTGCGCGTCCCTCGAGTCATGTTGAACGCATGCCTCACACTTAGCTGGCCGGATAAGTCGTTCCGACCGTGAAGCCTAACACTATCCAGGCCGGCTCTCGACCTGTTCGCACCGTACTGGAGATGGATGGGGACTACAAGGGCGCGAAGAGTAAATCCGAGGTCCAGCAAGACTGGCTAAGGCAGTCGGGCGGCCCCTGGGTACGGTGGTTCCGCTCGAAACCACGTTTCTTCCCGGATATGTGCCACAGTGACCTATAGCTCACTTCGCGCGTGAGTGTGGTTTGTGTGAGGAATACCCCATGAGCTCAGTAGTAATCGATTCGAATCGCCATCGTTCCTGGACAGTGAACACTTGACTTGAGCTACGCCATCGTAGTAATAATTATGGAATGTTGATAATGATGATGATGAGTTAAGCTAAATGATTATGGTTACTACTTGATTGCCTAATCATGACTGATATACTATAATGATGCATAGTATAGGTGCTCACCTAGCATAAATAGGAATGGTTAAGCTGAGCTATCACTATAAAGTGGTTACCACTGCTTTTCTGCAAAATGAGTCGAGCTATCCCCTGATAAAGCCTGTCATACTCCTTGGAGTCTTTTATTTTAAGTCAGACGGGTAAGTCTAGCTGAGTACCTTCTCGTACTCAGGGTTTTTTCCGCTTGTTGTTTGTGCAGATGGGCATACCTTCCACGGGTACTGCGAGACTTGTCTTTATCCAGTGGATTAAGAGACCAAGGGCAAGGTCATTTCTTAATATTCTCCCCAACTGCTTTTGGTGGATTGACTATCAGCTGGCACTGTATTAAACTTAAGTGTGTGTTGGGTTGAGCTTTCAAAACTAATTTGTTTTCGTTACTCGTATTTGAAGACTTGGTTTGTAATAACTTTAATTTCCGCACTCTGATGTTATCGAACTATTTGTGAACTGTTGTAACGTGTGAATGGTGACGCTAAACCTGTACGATCTTGGTTGATGATGTTTGGTTTGAAATTCTTCGAGATTTCCGGACTACCGGATTTATAAAGACTTAAGTGTGTTAATCGCTTGCTTAGCGAGTGGTTTTTGCACTTATGTTTTTATAAATTGGGCGGTTCTGTTACAGTCCATTTTAAGTTTCGGATTTGATTACAATGATTATAAAATGGTACCTAAAAAGACCAGACCACTTGCTGCATTACCTATATTGAACATATTTGGCTGAAATTCTTGTGTATAATAATTGGGCTCTTTTTTTTCCCCTTACAAGTGAATACCCTTCATTTGTTCTTCCATGGTGTATTTAGTCACAAACACCATTTCAAACATACTTACAGTAGAACTTTAAAAGTTTGATTACTATTATCATTTATATCTGAAACAAGAAATTCATATGTATTATATATTTCTCTAAAAAAATGTCAAGGGACTACATCAGAATATTGTAATGTTGCTGGTTTAAATTAGTAGTAAAAAGTGGCGAAGTTGTAGAGTCGTCTAAGTCTATTTAACTTTTTTTAAGTTTAAACGAATTTTATAGAAAAATAATAGCATTTATACCACAAAATTTTATAGTTAGATCCAACATTAGAATATATTTTCATATTATATATTTTTTTTTATTGTTGTTGATGTTATTACTCTTTTGTATGAAATTGGTCACACTTAATAAATTTTTTTTGAACTTTTCTTAGGGGGGGGATTACTCCCCACCTGTTTTATTGAATAAGGTTCCGATTACATGCAAAGATTTTACAGAGAATCGTAGAGACAACCAAGAGAAAACTGTCTAGGGGTTTACAGTCAGGTTGGAGAGCGCCATATCCAGACACTGCTACCAGGCTAGGATTACATTTCTGCTTTTCTTGGGCATCCTGTGCCTCCAGATACTAGAATCTGCTTTGCATAAAACAAGAAGGTTACGGAGAGAGGTTCCCTCATTGTTGAAAACCAGGGCATTCCGCCTCTTCCATATCTACCAACAGCATAAAGCGAAGAACGCGCTCAGTTGTTACTGGGGGATGCCCGGGATCGCCTGAATAAGGTGCATGCATTGAGTCTGATGGACCACATTGCTCTCGAGCCCGATAGCTTGCCAAAACTGGACCGCCAGGGTGCAGTCGAAGATGATATGATCTGGGGGTTCTTCAGCAGCTCCACATGCCAGATAGACCGGGGATTCAACAATATGTTTCTTGAAGAGGTTCGCCCTGCACTGAATTCGATGCCTGTATAGCAACCACATGAAGAGCGGCACTCGCGGTGGCGCCGCGTTATTCCAGATGAAATTTGAGGCTTAGAAATTGATTTATTTAGGAACAGAAGGAGCTATTTGTGAGGAAATGTTGTTTTACTTGCACACCTAGTACCTAAGTATTTTTCTATGGTACTATTTGTGTATTTCTTCGTAGGTACTGCATTTTCCCCAAGGGCAGCATTATGCATGCATAAATCGTGATTTTAAAGGAGTCAGGTAATGCACTATAAGTCTATAAATGGAGAATGATTTGTCATCCTTTTGAGCAGATTTATGTAATGCCAGTGATTTGTCCGTTCTACTTTTCTTTCTGATGGCATGTATTATGACGGTATAGTTCCAAATTGATAAATATTAATGGTAAAATCTAGCTAGAATCGATCGTGGCAAGTACAATAGTATGGATCAAATTAATAACACTAAAAAATAAGATAAGGCGGGACTACAAATAGCTGGTTCTACTATACAGTAAATACTCTATCTGAACATATCCCAATATACTAAGCCTTGTTATTTTCGCGCAAATGGCATCTTACTGTGAACACTGTTATGCGATATACCTAAATATTCTTTGCCATCAAACGTAAAAACTTACCCCGATAATATAACTCTTATCTAGTCATGCAAAATTAAGGAGCTCTACGGCACTTTTCTCCGAATCAAAACAGTAGGCAGTCTTCACACTATAAAAAACTATTTGTAGTAACATCTCTTTTTTTTTAGGGTCGACTATATATTGCGCAAACCTTACAAATGGTTCTGAAACAAGTCGTTCCTATAAATTGATTTGTAGGGACGGTTATAATTGACGTCTATTTGTAGAGGCGGCTCTATATCTAGCCGTCCTTGCAAACTGATTTGTAGGGACGGCTCTATATTGAGGCGTCCCTACAAATATATGCCAAATATTAAAAATCAAACACTAGAATTTGAATTTTCTAAAATAATTTTGAATGGAAAAATGACCAAACTAAAAGTTATGGTTCTTGAAAATTTTTATGTTCATAACTTTTTCATTTGAAATCATTTTCTATTCCAAAATTTAGTTTAAACTTTAAATTTGATATTTAATGTATTTTTTAAAAAACTCTTATTTCTCTTTTTAATCTTTACTAAAACTTGTAACTAATCTTTCTCCTACATACTAAATCTAAATCTGATGTTTTTTCTAAAATTTTCTAAAATCATTTTCTATCAATTTAATGTATTGTTACATCTTTATCTTTTTATGTGATTTTGATTTGTCAATTGAATATTTGAATTTTAAAAAATAACAACTCAAAAACAATATTTTGAAGTAGTAAATGATTTTAGCTAAAAAAAGTCATAAATATAAAATATAGAACTCATCAAGATGTACAACTTTTATTTTAGACACTTTTTTTTATCCAAAATAATAGTATCTTTATTCACAAATCTTACATATCTCTATACTTCAGAAAACTATGTGAGAGATATGTAAGATTTATGAACGTTACTATCATTTTGTCGGATAAAGAAATAACCAAAGTAAAAAAATTGTAAATATTAATGAGTTGCACAACTTTGTTATTCAAGACCTTTTTAACTGAAATCGTTTACACTTTTAAAATATTGTTTGAAGTAGTTAAATTTTCAAATGCAAATCTTGAGTTGATAAAACAAAATCACATGAAAAGATGACCAAAATAAAACTTGTAGATCTCAAAATGCCATGCAACTTTGTAGTTCACAACTTTTTTATTTGAATTTTTTCACATGGAAATGTTTGAATGTCTCAAGTTTGAAATTTGAATTTTTAAAATGACATCTTTTTTCAAGTGACTTCGGATGGAGAAATAACTAAAATAAAAGTTATAGTTCTCAAAAAGTTATGAAACTTTATAGTTGAAAACCTTTTGACTTGAAATTATTTTGTCTAAGAAAATTACATTTGAATTTCTCAAATTAGAAATTTGACTTTTTCAAGTGACCTCGGATCGAGAAGTGAACAACATAAAAGTTGTGAACCTCAAAAAGTTACGAAATTTTGTAGTTGACAACTTTTTTATTTAAATTCGTTTAGGATCTCAAATAGTTAATTAAAACTCTGTTCAGTAATATGAGGAGGCCCCAAACCAGTTTTAGACACAGATAACGGAGAGGCTGTAATACCCTAGAATGCGTAATAGAGTTAGAATTTTTTATATGGACCAAGTGATTTTTTTTAGCGAGGATTGATCGGATTTAAGAGAGACCAAAAATTTAAATTTTTGTCACCTGATCTAATGGAAATGGAGATCACCAATGTGTAGAGCTCGTCGAAATATATCAGTTTGACTACTCATACAAATTATTTCGACTTCGGATCACAAAGTTACGCATATTACAAGTTTTAGAAAAAAGAGGGCGGCTACAGTGCCCGGCCGCATATTACAAGTTTTAGAAAAAAGAGGGCGGCTACAGTGCCCGGCCCTGTGCGGTTTCTTTTCCCTGTTCTCGAACTCCTGGCCGCCGCCTCCTGTTCAGTTCTCGAGGGAAAAAAAAGAGAAGGGAGAAGGGAGAGAAGGGAGAAGGGAGAAGGGAGAGAAGGAAGAAGACCTTGCCGCCGCCGTCGTTCGCCGTCATCGTCTTTCGTGGTGCCTTTTTTTGGACTTTGGTTAGCCATCATCTCTTCCTCTTGTTTGCCCTTGTTCTTCGTCCCTCGCTGGTCTTGATGGACATACCATGGTTCGCCGTAGATCGGATCGATGAGACGGCCATAGCGGCATAGATCACCGTGAGGTGGAGAAGGGGAAGGAAGGAAGGAGTGAATCGCCGGGATCTTGTCATTGCGCTCGCTGTGGTTGACCTAGGTAAGGTGCTAAATTATGATTCACTTTCTTAGATCAAGTTTTATGCATCGAATCATCGGATTGGATGGTGATTAGTTGGAGTAATTCCCGAAATCCCCGAAATTAATTTTCATCCATGTTCTGAAAATGCCATTAGACTGAGCAGTGTTTGTTTATCACTATTTTTGGGCATCTTAGCGGTCTTAATAAATCTTGACACTGTAGACAAAGTTTTAGTGGACTTCAATATCTTTCTTTTGACACCAATATCACCATCATAGCCTCTGTATTTTGGGAGATATGGTCATTTACATTGGGCTGTTTTTTAGTGACGAGAATCAAGACAGTTTTAGATCTATTCAGTTTTTCGCCCTCAAGATGGATGAATTAGAATTTGTGATCTGAAACAAAGTTGTAGTAGATTTATTAAGCTTTCCAGATTGGTTTAGATCATGTCTTTTGGATGAGTAAATCTCCAGTTATCAATTAAATAACATTGCTGTCCTGTTTTGACTGACAGAAAAATTTAGTTAGCTAAATTGGATTTTTGTGCTATCTTGGGGACTTCTTATGCCAAATTATACAATACCAAACTTGTAGGTAATAGAGTCTTCTACCATTTGGTAGATTTTAAGAATTTTTGAATGCTTTGAGTAGTGTCTATGAAAAAGAGAAGGGACAGTGCTGCTGTCATAGTTTGTAGCAATACGGTAGATGCTTGAACGGCGGGTTTTGGACGTTTTGGTGTGCAATTTGTGATTTGTTTTGTTAGTATGATGGTGGTTGTACTGAAATTTGCTTGTAATCAGGTGGTGCACCTTCAGATCGTGCTTAGCTCGCACTTTTGATCTTCAGTGAAGGCAAGTAAACGTGGCGTTGTGATCCACATGCTTTAACTGTGTTGTTTGAATTGCCTCCACTAAATTATGAGTATTTCACACTACCAATATAATCTGAAACTTGAAGTTATTTATTGTACTTTGAGATAAATAAATTGTGGTCTATGGAATCTATTGTTGGACTATGATGTACTTGAAGTTTCTTACATTGCAACCTTTGCACTTGCACTCTCTCCGTTGGTACGCATTTAGAAGAAACCGTAGCCAAATTGGTGCAGTAAGTACCGGTACAGCAATGCACGTTGATGAGCAATGTGGTTGCAGCCCTCACTCCCTCTTCTTGGGACGTATGGGTAGAAGTGAAGTTATACATTTGCATTGCATCATTTGCATTGCATTGCACTTGCATTATTCGCATTTGCACTTTTAATATATTTATGTTTTTATAAAGCTATTGATATATCCATTATGGTGTTATTTAAATATGATGTTTAATTGAATTGTGATTTAAATAACTCAGTTAAGGCAGTTTGCTTACTGAGGTTTTTTATAAACCTCACACGTTGTTTTTTCCCTCAGGTGAATGAGCTTGGAAGATGCATACTTGGGAATGGGAGTAGCGACATATGTGCACATCACTTATGAGTATCATAGGAGACATATGCTATAATAATAAAATTGTGTTAATTGTGGACTAGTTGGTCATTTGATACTTATCATGTTGGATCATGGTTTGGTTGGATTGAATTATGTTAGTCTGGTGAATGATAAAGATTCCTTACCGTTATATATTGTATTTATTGTTGCTTCCGCGTACTCTGTTGTTAGTGTTGGAGTGTGGTAATTCTCCAGAAGAATTTATGGTGTTTCTTCTGGGGTGTTACAGAGGCGGAGGGGTAGAAGAGGCTATGCGCGAGGACGAGGTCGGCGGTTCAAATCCACACAACTGCACGTGCAGAAAATGCCATGACTTGCCAGTGGGGGCCTCCCTCCGGAGGTGAATAACACTTTTCCATGCATGTTCAGAGTACTTGATCTTTAGAGGAACTCAAGCCAAGTGCTTCAGTTAGTTCTGATTCACGGCCCCAAAATCTGTTTTAATCTTGTTAGGCAGAGCCATTTTGTTTCTTTTTATTTTCTTGAGCTCTTTGTTCTCCTTTGTAAACCTTGGTTGTTTTTCCTTAATATAATTTAATAATAACTGTAGGGGCTTTGCCCCTCCAGATTCTTCACCAAAAAAAAAAAAAAAAAACGGCCAATGATATCGGAAATATAAGATGATGGAACGCTCAAGCTCAAGTTTTTCTCGTGATCCAAACATGAATATGGTCTCCTTTCTGAGAAACAAATCTCTTTTCCATGTTGACAAATTCAGTTCCAAACAAATGAAGAAAACACAAACCAAACCAACACGCAATCAGAGACACGGCACCACTGAAACATTCTTTCCATCTCCATATAGCTAGTCTCTCTCATCAGGCATTTTCACATACCTGGTACTCCTAACAATGGAGTACTGTGAACACTCGTCACTTTAATTCCATCGATCGCAAACGGTAACATAGACAAAACCACATATGCAGATTGAACACCATCGTCTCTCAAATCCACTCGACCCACCCAGAAAAACAAATTATGCGGCGTAATGAAACGGTAGTAGTAGTAGTAATAATAATAATAATATAACTACGCATCATGCATGGAACTCGATCACTCTCAATGCCATTCGTAGTTGTGCTTCGAGCGATCACCACCTCGGCGTGGGCTTGCACACGAGTGGCTTCTCCATCTCCAGCGACATGCCGAGGCGCTCCGCCAGGTCGACGCCGCCGTCGGCCGGCGCCCACTGGAAGCGGTGCAGCAGCTGCGCGAGCCAGAGGTGGACGGTGGCGAGCGCCAGCGTCTTGCCGGGGCACACGCGGCGGCCGGCGCCGAACGGCGCGAGCCGGAGGTCCCCGCCCAGCACGCTCACGTCCTCCTCCTCGAACCGCTCGGGGCGGAACGCGGTGGGCTCCGCCCACACCGCCGGGTCGCGCGCGATGGCCCACATGTTGACCATGGCCGTGGTGCCGGCCGGGACCAGGTGGCCGCCGATCACCGCGTCGTGCACGGCGAGGCGCGCCCACGAGAGCAGCGGGCCCGGCGGGTGCACGCGGAGCGTCTCCTTGACGACGCACTGGAGGTAGGGCAGGCGGGGCACGTCGGCGTCGGAGACGGCGCGGCCGCCGCGGCCCACGACGGCGTCCAGCTCCGCCTGCGCCTTGGACTGGATGTCCGGGTGCAGCACCATCCGCGCCATCACCCACTCCAGCAGGATCGCCACCGTGTCGGTGCCTCGAAAGATCATCTCCTGTGCATTATTGCAGCGGGGAAAAAAATTAAAACAAATGGAACGCATGATGCATGTGGCGAACATCGAAACGTACGATGTGCATTTCGTAACTGATCGATTGATCGATGTTGCAAATGCAATATTCGTGAATTTCACAGTTCAGCAGCTGTTCTTGGCAACATAAAGGCGTTGTGTTTATTACCCAGAGAACAGCGATCATGTCGGAGTCCGACAGCTTCTCGTCGCCCTCCAATCCCAGCAAGACGTCGACGAAGTCTCCGGCGGCCGATGAGTCGCCGTCCTTGTTCTTCCGCCTGTGCTCTTCGATGATCCTGGCCACGAACACGTTCACCCTGCTCACCAGGCTCCGGCACCTCCGTCGCACGCCTTGCAGGTCCAGCCACCTGAGCAGCGGCAGGTGGTCGCCCCAGTTGAACAAGCCGAGCACGGTCGTAGCCTTCCTTGACCATCTCCTCCAGCTCGGCGCCCTCGGGGCTGGCGGCGTCGTAGCGCGCGCCGAACACGGTGGCCATGACGTGGTCCAGGGAGGCCGCGTGGAGCACGCGCCGCATGACGACCTCGCCTCCGACCGCGGCGGGGAGGGAGAGGTCCCGCAGCATGCGCTCGCCGATGGCGGCGCGGCGCGGCGCCGCCGCGGCCACGCTGCGCGGGCTGAAGAGGTAGGCGGAGCTGATGCGGCGCAGCGCGCGCCAGTAGTCGCCGGAGGGGGCGAAGCCCATGGCGCGGTGGAAGAGGAGCTCCCGCGCCGCGTCCTTGACGGGGCGGTCGGCGAAGGAGGCGCTGGCCAGGAGCTCCCGCGCCGTGTCGGGCTGGCTGGCCACGACGAGGCGCGTGAGGCCGACGGAGAAAGCCGACAGCGCGGCGCCGCCGGGCAGCGACCGCGACAGGGACGCCAGGGCGCGGTGCGCGGCGGGGCCCGCGAGCGCGGTGACCACGCCCGGCGCGCCCGGGGGAGGCGGCGGCGTCGCGCGGGACGACGACCTGGAGGAGATGAGCACCCACGCGGGCCCGCCCGGGAATAACCAGAACAGCGAGAGGGCCACGAGGAGCACGGCGAGGAGCGGGGAGAGGAAGGTGGCGGCGGCGGGGAAGAGGAAGAGGAGCGAGTCCTGGGTGGTGGTGGTGCTGCTGCTGAGGGCGGTGGCGTCCATGGCGACGGCGTGGGGGGGGGGAGGGAGGTGGGAAGGCTGGATGGTGTGTGTGGGTTTTGAGAGCGGGGCGGGGAGGGTTTAAATAGAGGAAGGCGAGGAGGCAAGACCTGTAGTGTGATTAGCGTGGCAGCATTAAAGGGCGTTTTGATTTGTATAAAACGCCTGGAGGAGAAATGGAAACGCATTGTACTAATTCCCCTGATTGAAGGAGAAAATGTAGCAGCTTTTGAAACTGACCTCCAGCTTTTACAAAGAAGAAGAATAGCTCACGTACAGCCATATATGCCACAAAATCATACGTAAATTGTGCTGGCCATATAGAGTAGCTCTTAATTTTCAGAATCAATCCAAGCCATAATTTGGGGGAAAAAAATAATGTGCAATTTGGCATGCCATCTTCTTTCTTTCTCTGACAAGCACGCATGTGCTGGCGGGGGTGTTCGGCTGGTCATATAAGCCGGCTGGTTTTTTGTGAGAGAAAAATATTGTTTGAACGGCTGATAAGCCCGGCTGATAAGACAAGCGAACAGGGCGAGCCTTGTTCGCTTGTCTTATAAACCATCCCATCTCATGCGACACTACTTAAGTTGTCAAATTATAAACCATCCCATCTCATGCGACACTACTTAAGTTGTCAAATTTAGCATGCAATACTTTGTTTTGATAGCTAACGAACGACCAGCAGATGACTGAATGTCTAGATTAAAATATACATTTTCTCAAGGCGTAACATGCACTTGATCACAACCTTTGTTGCTCCAATCATATCATAGGATTAACATGATCATATCGTTGGCGCTTGCAGTGATCGTGGTGAAGGTGTTCGGTAGCAGCCTGCACTAAGTACTTTAAGCTACTACGTACTATGGGAGTATATATGGGGCGATACGCCGACACATATTCGGTCCTCTTTGTCAAAAGAAGGCAAAATCACGCTACGAGCTACAAAAGCGATGGAGCCTGGAGAAGACGACCACCTCCGTTGGTATCATTTTAAATAATACTTATTTATATCTATTCTAGATAGAGAAAATACTTTGAAACAGCTTGGCCTGTTTGGCAGGGCTTATCACCGACTCCAACTCCGGTTCCAGCTCCTCCGAAAAAATCTTGCCAAACATTTTCTTAGAGGTTTTGGTGGTGCCATAAATTTTGGCCCCTACAAAACGGCTCCAACTTATCTGAAGGAGCCACTTAGGAGGGGCTCTGACAAACACCCTCTTACTCGTATTTTTTTTGACTGTCTCAAAATAGAATTTTAAAATCTAGCCCCCGTGGCTCGCCTCTTTTAATTTCTCGTTATTTCTCTTATCAAAGAGGCTTTTACTAGTATGTATAGCGTAGTTGTATCATTTAAAAATAATACTTATACGTATGTATTCTAGATATAAAAAATATCAAAGAGGGTTTTACCTTAGCTTCGTGGTACGTCTCAAAATAAAGAGGCTTAAAATCTAGGCACCAGCAGCTTGCCCTCTTGTCTCAATGTTCTCTTTTAAATCTTATTTGGTAGAGCTCTTCTTCTTTTTTGTGAGAAATAGATCAAAACTGTTTAGTAGGACTTTGTAGGAGCCGAAGTCAAAGAGAACTCTACCCAAAAGAAGGCCTTAAAGCTGGAGAAGTTATTTTACCTGCTATCGTGATATGTACTCGAGAAGTCAGGGTCGAATCAATGAGTTCTTGTTTATACTTAATAATCAGTATATGAATTATAATATGGAGTTAAATACACCAGGGACATCTAAACTTGTAAGTGTGTGTTATATAGGCCTCTGAATTCTGAAAGTATATTTTTAAGCCTCTAAACTTGTTAAGTAGTGCACCACAGATCTCTAAACTTTGAAAATGCATCTCTAGCCCCTGAATTTATAATTTGTTCTATGCCATTATTATCCTTATTATTCACTCTACCAACCTATAAAATATCAAGATTTTTAGAGCTCTCTAGGTAATCTTCCTTGCTTTTTAATTTAGATTTCTAAAAAGTTTCTAAAAAATATTAAAAGTTACTATTTATTACACACTTGCAAGTTCAGAGGCTAGAAATGCATTTTCAAGTTTAGAGGCATGTGGTGCACCACTTAACAAGTTTAGGAGCCTAGAAATGCACTTTTAAAGTTAAGAGGCCTATATGATACACGCTTACAAGTTCGAGAGCCCCTAATACATTTCTATAATATAAGAGTATGTTTGAATCTCTTGAGTTAACATGTAGAAGTTGTTCGGTAGGATAAGCCAACTGATAAGCTAAAATACTGTAACAACAGTTTGCGAGAAAAAGAAAAAAATACTATTGGTTTATAAGTTGAAATAACTTTTTAGCTAAAGTGAACTACCTAGTAGTTGCTAAACTTTAGCGGTTGAAGATTTAGGAGGTGGGTTAAAAAGTTCAGCACTTCAAGTCTATTCGTAGTATTAGCCTTAGTGATCAGTGACAAACTAGTGCTAAACTTTACTAGCGTTTATTCATTCGACGTCGTGGCGGTTATTAGCATTGACATGTGGGCCCCGGACAGACGAGCGCCAGGAGGCTGCATGCCCGCCGCGCGCCCCTCGCTGGCTCGGCTTCGGCCCCGGCCCCGGCCCCCCGTCCGCCGCCGCCGCGAAAGGAAACGACGGAAGCACCGCGCGAGCGAGCGCGGCGACACGCCGACACGGCTACACGCGTGGTACTTGCGCCGACCGGGACCGTAGCTACTCTGCATATAGCTAGCTAGCTAGGCTTGCGCCGCCCGCGGCGCCAACAGCTCACGAGTAGCCTTTCCATCGCATGCAATGCAACGATGCGAGAGAATAGTACAACTCGGCGTGAATGCACATTTGCAGTCAAGCTACAGGACGTTTGAGCAACTCCACCAGATTGGTCATGTTAGCTTCAGTTAAAAAGCCATTTTAGTTTAACAGTTAACAGTATTTTATTCTCATAAAAAATTAGTTATTTCAACGGCCGACTTATAAATTCTGCCGAATAATATCATTGTTTTCTTAAAATCCGTTATACTCTTTGTGTCCAACAAAAATAGTTATCGTTACGATAATTAAAAGTTTTAGCAATATTTATTCTTTAAATATATTTATTATAAAAATATGTTTAACTCCTCTCCATCACTCGAACAAAGATATATGCCACTATTTTTTTTTCAATCCCCTTTATTGCTCCTCCCCACAGATGGAGCTGCTGCAGTGCTGCTGTCGCGGCGCTGAGCAAGCGCACGGGCTGCTACTGCACCGCCGCCCCGAGCGCGCTTGCGAGTGCACGCTGGCTACCGCGCCGCCGCTGCCATAAGCGAGAGCACATCCGTTGTTCTGTCATGCCCGTACTGAGCTGCGTTGCCGACCACGAGAGACAAGTGAGATCCAGCAATGACACACTTGCATATATATTAGGTTCCGCGTGTAACATTTAGCAAACGTATCCAGTCTTTAAAGCCATTTTTTAGAACGCTAAGGTAAAGGTAGTTTTTTCTCAAACAGAAAGAAAAGAAAAAGGAAAGACACGCTAAGTTAAAGGGGGCGTGAATTTTTTTTTTCTCAAATATACTGAAACTACCTTTACCTCAACTTAGAATTCATGTTTTCTCAATTCTATATCAACTTAGGGAAAAAAAAAAAAAGAAAGAAAAGGCGATCCCTTATAGCTACTTTTTAAGGGAAAAAAAAAATGAAAGGAGGTCTCAATTCTCTATATATCAACTTTATAGAAAAGAAGAAAGCCGATCCCCTATTGCTACTTTAAGGGGAAAAAAAGATGGGGATATGACGAAGTTGCTCTAACATTTTTGTTTTCGGCCAGCATCACCAGATGGCAAATGTTATCGGCCTTGTGGAGCACCTCCTCTAAAGGCCGTTTTAAAAGCTTGGCCGCTAAAGTCATTTTGAAAACTATTTAGCAAATATATCCAGCCTTTAAAGCCATTTTTGTTTTTGCCGCTCCTGTTCCTCAGTAGCCGAAGCAATTCCTCGCCACAAAAGTTTCTTCAATGACCTTTTGGCAAAGCTTCAGCCATAGCCGAAGCCGCTTCAGAAGCCCAGTCAAACTGTACTCAATTGCTCTGCCAGGCGGGTAAGCACGCAAGAACACTCCACCAGAAGCATTTAATTGAACAAGGGCAAATCCAGAAAAAATAGATAGATCCAAGGGCAACAACCAAGCCATACCATAACAGAGGTGCACAGGAAAGAAGCTGGGAACAAAGACGACTTATGATGAGGGTTCAGGCACACCATTTGCCCTGAAATTTAGAGACAGCTTACAGCCCCATGCAGGACGGGAGGTTTGCCACAGATAAATCAACCATGGGCACAGAGCATTGCAAGAGGTACACACATGAAATGACAACAACGGTTGTTCACAATTCAGACAGCATGCAGCAGGGTAGGGGACGATAACTTGGTGAGCGCCATCATGGGGCATCAGTTGCCACCAAACAGGTAGCCCAGGGAAGAGCCACCACCAGGGGCAGCGTGGACCTTGGTCGAAGGACGATCCTGCAACCATTCACAAACAACACTATCAATTAACCAGGTCCAAGAATTAGTATGACACGGTTCCATTGCATAACTGGTAAAGAAAGAAACAAGGTTTGGTTTTTCAGGACAGTTAACCAGGTCCAAGAATTAGTATTGCACAGTTCCATTGCATAACTGGTAAGAAAGGAACAAGGTTTGGTTTCCCATGAGTGATTAGGTAACCAGGTTCACCTGCTTTCACTGTTATATATTTAGTTTGCAACATTATTTCATATATATGAAGCTGTAGTTTTGAATCAAACTGCAACAAGATTCATAATTTGGTATTCCTTGGGATGAGGATAGGGATTCATCATTTTGCACCCTCGCATTGCCAATCAGATTCTGCGTCATGACACAACTATGGGAATATTTGGTTCAGTAAGATCTTGCCAATAGTGTGTAGAAAGACATGGTCTAACTATTTTCTGCCGTACTTTTTTTCCTGGCCACTAACAAGGTGTTAGCATTTAGTGCTGATGATAAAATGGTACATGGCTCATGATTGATAGTCGAAACATTCAAGACTTCAGGATGTGGCACAGCAGGTCAACAACCCCACAACAATCAAGACTCAGTATGATATGATATAAAAAAGCAATATACATGATTGGAAGTCTTTCCATCAACATAATTCTAGCAGGTTGTAAGAATAAGTACATACATTATGTGACAATGCAAACAGAAACTACCATGATGATTTCTCATAACATGATTATACCTCATCTAATATGGCATCATTTATAAGCATATCAACAGATGATGGCAACACTAAATATGTAAACAAATGCCTATGTGAAATGAAAAAAAAAATAAACTAGCATACCGTAAGGAAGTTGCCAGTGTTCTGACCGTCAGCCCTGTGGTAGTTATTGGTTTGGCTGGTAACCCCAGCAGCAACCTGATTGTTCACAGCAGGCTTTGCAGCAGATGGTTTCTCAGCAGGTGGAGCACTTGCAGCTGGTGCTGCCACCGCTGGTTTGGGAGGCTCACCACTTCCAAAGAGGTAGCCCAGAGAACTTTGACCACCACCGGCACTACCACCACGGCTCATCTTGATTATTGAAACGAGAAACTACACGAGGATTTAACCAGGTATCAAGCATTATTCCAACACACATTGTACAAAGGAGCAAGAGAGACAATGCAAATCATTTAGTTTTAAGCAATACAGATAAAATCTGAAAATATCAAAGTCCATTGATCTGCTACCAAAACTTGGTAAGGATATAGTTCTTCCCAGAACAAAGCAAAACAAAGAAGATACAGTTTAACAGAATACACTCTATTAAACCAGCAAATGCAAACAGATTGAAATAGCAAAACATATCTGGATCTGCAATGGAATCTCCGTATCAACCTTAAGTATGTAACAGACCTATCTTCCAGATATACTTTTACTCAGACAGACACCGACTTCCTTCTGAGTTACATGTTTGTGCAGAAAACTGATGCAAAAACAAATGTAAAACTAAAGCAGATTTAGAGAACGATGCAGGGAAAGAAAAACATCTTCAATTAGCTCTGCTAGCAATATTCGACAGGTCCTAATACAATTATGGCTACAGAACGGAGAACGCAAACGGGGACCATCTGGCAAGATACGCATCCCGTGATATGAGGCTACCTAAACCTAAACAACTACACAGGAAACAACATAAAACGAAACAAATCGACGGATCAACCACCAAAGACCACAATGCACAACGGATCTACATCTTTCTCTGAAGAAGAATCTAAGCCGCAACATTCTCCGAATAATCTAATGCAAACAGCGCAACCGCCGCAGCCAGTGGCCCTGGGGAGGGGATACCCTGCGGATCGACGGCGGCGGCTCACAAACGCCAACAGATCCGCGTCTACCGACAGGCAGCGGGCGCTCGGGAAGCCAGGAATGGACGCGGATCTCACGTCGCGGGCAGATTCAGGCGCTCACGGCGCAAATCAGGGCAGGGAGGCGAGACGACGAGCCGAGGCTAGAGCGGACGAAGGAGGCGGGGGGGGCCTTACCGAGAGGCAGCGGCGAGGAGACGGAGGGCGACCGGCGGCGGGATCGGCGGGGTCGGTGGGAGGGACTGCGGCTGCTCCTGGTCTCTCTCTCTCTCTCTCCTGCGCGCTCGAAATGGAGGCCTCAGCTGGTTTGTATAGGAAAAGGGGGCGGTGGGCCCAGGACCCCGCCGATGGATGGGCCCAGCACCACCTAGCCGGCGCCGTCCGATCTCGGCATTGACGGTGGAGATGACACCGGGCACCCGCGTGGGGACGACGCTCCATACATACTCCCTGCGACTGCGACCCTGCCGGCCGCTACGGCTGGAAGGAAACGCATGATATGATATATTTTTTTTTTTCGATTCGAAAAAAGCACGCGTAGTGCTATTCAGTAGGCAGTAGTTGCTCGCTCCCTCGGGTTGCAAACATTTACGTTTGCCACCCCATAGGATATTTTCCAGCAAATATCTGACATTGCATAACATCCATTTATTTCGTCAAATATTCATATGAATTTTCTATAAATGTAAAATTTATTATCGACATTAAAGCTGAAAAAAATACCGTATTGCAAAGAGCTCGAGTGAGACCAGGACGGTTTCTGCCATGAACGTTTTCTCTTTTTTTTTTCCCATATATGGATGATGGCAAGGGGGAATTCACCCTATTGTAAAGTTGTTGCTTCCAGAACGCTGGAATGCTTTGAAGTAAATTATGCAGATCACATCCATAGGAGCTATAAACACACCATAAAATCACCATCCCTGTAAAAATTACATTAAGGCAAGCGTTCGATACACATTCGTGACCATATATAACAGCATTATAAAGATCACGGTTCTGTGCTGGAAAAGGGTAGGGGTCAAATCAAATGACACAGACGAAGCTACAAATCACAACAAAATGCCCTTGTTTCCCCTGCAGCAGCACATAACAAGTCCCCGTTACAAAGTAAGGATACACAGCTTACCCCTCAGCTAGCCGTCCTAGTGTACATGGAAGGGGGGTGAAGCAACTAAAACGTCCTAGAATACTTCTTGATTTCGAACAGGATGGAGGATATGGACACCAGGTCCTTGTTGAGGGCTGAGCCGCCGTTGATCCTCTTTACACACTCGGTGAGCCTGGTGTAGTATAGCAGCAGCTGCGCGAGCGTTGCTCTCAAGATCTCCATCCCGCACAGGAAGTTGCTGAAAGATGTGATCACATCATAGTGCATCAGCTCGATCGCGGCCTTATACCGGCTAGCGAAATCTTTTACCAGTGGCTCAACTTCCGCAATGCTGGCTTTCTCTGAATTTGCAGCCGTTTCATCCGCTGATAAAGTTCAAGGGTGAAATGTTATTCGACGATAATAAAGAAAGAAAAAGGGCATACTGTTGCCAAGAGATCTCAACTCACCTGGACGAGATTTGACGAATTTGATCAAACCACTGAACTGCTCCAGGAGCAACTCTTCCTGCAGAAATATGCAAGCATTGCATCAAGAAACTTCGGTACAGTTTTTAGGAAATGCTAGTGTATTATTAATGCGTACAAGAAATTGGACATGACATGAACGTCACAGAAGTCCTTGCATGAACAGAGACAAACTGCAGCTCCCTCTAACGTCATTATTAGCATTAAACACATGAATTTTTATGTGTTGCCACTAGGTAATAGCAATCAATGGGCTTATCCTAGTTTACTTTGTACAAATTTGCCATAATTCTGTCACAAAGCCTTCGCAGTCATATGAAAAGCTAATAACCCAACTAGGTTTATGTATTTATTTGTTTGAACTCAGGAAGTTCCACCAGCAAGCTAAAGAAATGCGGTGGGTAGTATTTTGCCATACAGTTGTTCAAACTACATTTGTTTCCAAAAAAAAAAAAAAAAAAAAAAAGAAGAAGGATGTTCAAGCTATAAAACTGCATACCACATATATTGCAATGTTGCTCTTAAGAACCTCCTCGAAGTGTTGTTGTGCCTTGCCACCCTCAGTTCCAGCTTCCTTTGTATTGATGATGATAAGGTTAAATTTGAATAAGAAATTGTAGTATTATTCTATAAATTTCTAACATACTGGGAAGTTACTATAACAGAAAAGGTTGCCATTTAAAATCAGCTCAAGAATTTCTACCTTTAAAATGGAAATTGTTAAATCATAGTTGTTTATCAGAAAAATAGTTTGCAACTTCGGTTTAGCAAACATCTTGGCCAATTTAACAAGCAAGTCCTCAATAGCCATCCGCAATCGCCCCAAATTTAAATCAAGCTGCACATAGAAGCCAAAATTTGAAATTTCAATGAGCTACAAAGTACTTATGCCATGCAGTGTGGGTGAAAGAAATTCAGCAAAGAGCAAACAGTAAACAATTTTGTTTATGTGATCAACTAACCTGACCATCCCCATGTTCAACATTGAGATGAGCTAGAGAAGCTGTAAATTCAGCATATCTCCTTGTAACATAATGTGGATGGACATCATCCTCCCAAAGAGTCTTAATATTTGCATTTCGCAAGCTGTTCAAATGCAAGTCGAACACCATCTTAAAGCGAGGCCAGAGTGACATATTAACCTGTCCATTGTCCATAAATTGTGCTGTCATTCAAAATAATGGAAATGGAGCAGAGGAAACATTCACATAAGGAGCTAAGAATGGATTCAGAACTGACCTTGTCTAGGTAAGAGTCCAAACATGGGATTCGCCGCTTAAACATGATGAGCTGCACAAAATAGACATTCCATTGAGATTTAGCTAAAGTATAGACCAGCTGCTTGCACCAGTTTATGCACTAAATGAAAGCAAATAAATTTCCAATTAAATATAGTGTTTAAAAAGGAACACAAAAAAAATACCAAAAAAAGGGTAGATTTTCGACCACATGTGATACATACAGTTTAATCTACTGTCTCAAACTAGGTGAAAACTGATAGCTTCCAACCAACCAAATAGAGAAATTGGATGGGTGAATCAATATCTACCAAAAATTGATCACAACTCACAACCACTTTGAGAACAGAAAACACAATTGTCCTCAGCTTTATTCTTAATAAGACATAGAAACGTTGATATCACTAGCTGTTCCATCATAAGGTAAATCAAAGTTCACCTGGTGCTGATGGATTATTCTGATCATAAGCATTATGCCAATTGCATCATAACAGTTCAGGAGTACAGCATTGAAATGTTCATCAACAACTTGAATCGGTCCTGAGGGGGCAAAACAGAAACAGTCACAACTTAAATTTAAAATCATTTTCAGTCAGCATAACGAAGGAAAAATATGCTAATCTTGACAAACATTTCTACAAAACTTAGAAAGACCCTAATATGCTCCTTAATTGCGAGAACTATATTATGATGAAAATAAGAAACTCAGCTTGTTTGGATGCATCAACTAAACTTTAGTTTTATGGTCTAGCTAAAAGCTAAACTTTAGCTAGGTTTAAATAAAGCTGCAAACTTTAATCTATTAGATCCTGTTTAGCTTTTAGCTCACTTTGAAATTTTAGATGTTGGGTGTATCCAAACAGGCCCTTAGTGTTATGGTAGCTAAAATAATGCAACTAATCAGATCCTGTTCTTTCTCACTCGTTGGATGTATGCATGAAGCTTTCAGGCGTGTATCATGCGTATGAGATTGATACAATAGTGCAATTGGTATATGTGGAAAAAAATAGTGCATGAAAGCAGTATTGGACACGCAAGGTTAAGGGGCAACATGCTAGCAGTTAAATATGGGTGTGCTCTGCACAAGATAGAAAAAAAAAGTGAAACAAATTTGATGGAAGCATGATGAAATACCTGCAAATATATCATGGAATATGGATTCTTCGCCAAAGAAATCATCAGTAAACAGGTATCTGCAGTTTGTTTATATATGTCACACTAGGTTTTTATCATCATTAATAAAATAAAATGTGAACTACTAGATGGCAACCCGAAGCTTACTCTGAAGTGGCAGTATCGATAAGAAGTTTCTGCAAGCTTCTGAAAAGAACTTCATACGAGTATTTCTGTGACTTTGCTTCAGCTATATGAGGTATCAATGCTGGCTGATCGATTTCCTGATATAATAAAGAAAGCGAAAAACATAACTTACACTATTATGCTTGGTACTTGGTAGTTTGAGCAAATAAATCCTTCAGCAACAATATAGAGTTCAAAATATTAAAAATAAATAAATGCAAGGCCACATTGCAATAAACCAACAAAAACTGCTTTATCTCAAATCCTTAAACAGTTCATTTATTATAATTACTACCATTTCATGGGTGTAAGTACAGATACAGGCAAGCTGAAACTATGGAGAAGTAAATAATCAAACAGTTTGGTTTGACCATAATGGGCTACACGCTGATGGCAAGCTCTAAACTTCTATTGGCAAGCTTTGTCCACAAATTAAACATCTTATTAAGAGTGTAGAAAGTTCTGATTAGTTGCCACTACCACAATAACTGAGTTAAGCTCCCACTACCATGATGGAGCCACTTATGAACTTCAAAATTCTGAACATTATGTCATTATCTGAATGGAAGTGGTAATAAGTTCACCTTTAAAATGTTTATCCGTTCACCCAGAGCAAACACTGAAGGACGGGTTTTCAGAGGTTCTTTTCCAATGGAGAAAATGAAGCCTGTGCTTCTGGTTTCAACACCAAGCAAATCGGTGGAAGTTGCTATGTCCATCTGTAGTTTCTCCAACGCTTGTATGTAAGCCCGAAAATGTGCACTTAGCACCTGAAAATTGGTAGGAATAGCAAGAAAATCTAAAAAACGTCAAACAACTAAAGTTGGTAATCCACACATGTATAGGTCTTTTATTGTTCTCTTTTCTGCTACATGGTAGCAGACCTACAAAGTTCCAAGTGAAAATTAGAACAACGCTGATGTATATGAAGGTTGGTGCCGGAAAACTAAAACAAGTAATTAGCACAGGAGCAGAAGGAGCAAAAACAGATCCAGGTCCCAAATTGACTAAAGAGGTATATCCTGAACCCCCAAGTGAAGCAGTCTATTCAAACACATAACAACTCTTGCTTTGACCAAGAGAAGTATATAGTCTATGCTTCAACCCTTAGGCATTAGCAGTCAGCGGCGAAACCAAAATGGGAGGGAACGTTAGGGTAACAACCCCCCTCAGTTGCAAGCCCAATATGCAATACCGACCCTCCAAGTCCCAATAGGAGGCTGCTGGAAAGGCACAGTAACAATGGCACTGCACAGCAGGCTGATCCATAAGGATTGATTGAACCTTCTCATCTCACTTCAGAAAACCATCACACAACCAAAGGGATAACAGCTAGCAGTGTAAGGTGACTGTGGAAGCAGATGTGCAGTGATGGATGGTGGCTTGCCTTCAACAGCGATTGATGAAATCACGAGCCACGGCACCAAACAAGTGCAATATACTTAAGTCAATCCGCAGCCTGGTGCTTCTCACGCTCAGCCTCAGCAAATAGCCCATGTGGATGAACTAAGCCCATGTTTATCCCGAATTCAGTTCTCTATTTTCTTAATTAATGCAAGGATCGGCACAGTTGTGTATATCTACAAGGCATGGTTAAACAAAAAGTAAGACATCGACACTTTATTCTTTTTACCAGAAAGATTGAAGGTACATTTGGTCATGTACAAGGGCGAAATAATTTGGTTCATCAAAATGCAATTGTTTTGATAGCCAAATGTGGTTTACATTGCTAAATGTGGGACTGTAATCTTGATGACTGGTTCCGCTATTGTTAATACTTTCTACTTTTGGAACTGCAAGCATCATAAGAAACCTCCACACTACCCACTAGGCTACTACCAACACAATAAGAAGCCTGCTCAAAAATCAACAATCACACAATTGGAAAGCTTTAATGTGACATTCACCTTATTCATGGTGTCAATATAAGCCGCACGAACTTCTGCATATATCTCCTTAGCATGTTCCTTAAGGAAAATTATCGTGTACCTGCATTTGGATAGCGTTATGACCAAAAGTTAAAAATTACACAAAAGAACAGAATAACACAGATACAGTACATAGCTATGAAATGAGTGTTCATTTAACCACATGGGCTTTGGTGACATTCAGAAATTTTCAAATTCAGTCAGTAAAGGTATGATAGTAGCTAGCTATTAAAAATGGGCCTGTAAATAAACTGGTTGAATGATTTGTTGAATGGTTCACTAATCCAACCAGTGGTTCATAAGCCAAACCTGGCAGTTCATTGATACAATGTTAGAATTTAAATATGCAATTCATGCTTAATTGTCAACAAGTGTTACCACTTATAGGGTTTTCATTCTCCACATAGACAACAAGATCTAAACTCTAACAAGCTATCTGTCCAGTTTTTGTTCAGTCCTCCATGAGTAAGACACTACTGATGACAGCCTATGCATGGTTACAGAAAATAGTAGTATGACTTTTCCATAGGTATATGTAGACACAAACACTATCACCACAATCTAATGCGCCTTTGATGCAATCACCCATACCACCATTGTCTGTAATGACCCTACAGATATCTTGAGATGTTTCTGAGGCCTTTGTACATGAGCCTACACATATGAGTGGTTTCCATAATCATTAGGAATGATGCAGAACTTTCTCCACAAGTTAGTTGATAATTTAGTAGGATTTTATACCACAAACAGATGAAACGACCTACATTTTTATACAGTTGAAGATTATGTAGTACAGATGAATCTCTACTATTTCTAAACCAAGTGATTATGTGGTCCGTTTAGTCGTTTACAGGCCTGGGATGATTTGCTTCTGTCTGTCTGTTTTGATCCTGGGCCCAATTCTTCACCATCCATGTCTCCTCCAAGTAGTTTCGGCCACCGCCTCTCCTTCCCAACAACCGCTACACTGAAAAGATCAGCCCAATTGCCTGTTGCACTGTGGCCTACCCTTTCCTTCTTCATGGATCATGATTATGAGGATGCACAAGCTCAGAATCAGAAGTGCCATGAATTATAGTATTGAAACCATTATTTAGTTCATAGAACTTTGCAGAGACATGGTGAGCGAGACAGGTAGTAAAAATAAAAACAACAGGATAAGGCTACAAGCCAAATAGGCGTTTGATAAGAAAAATCGGCATACTTGTATTTAAGAAGAACACTCTGCTGTAGAATCTGAATATTAGTCTTTGGTTTTCTCAGGGCATAGAACTTTTGGATGACAAACTCAAAAATCTGCATGAAAAGTTGGGCATGCATCAATAACTCTGTGATGTAGCCTTATACTATTGGATTGGCTACAGATAAATAATCAGCGAGGAAAAGGTTCAATCATAGATTCCATTATAACTGCCATGTATTAATATGTAAATAAATTAAACAAAATATCAAAAAAAAAATCATGCTTATTCATGACAAGTAAGGCTATTATGGGCTATTATGGCTTATAAGTGACACTGTCCACTAGTAATCCATTCAGTTGCAAGATATTTTGCTGCTCACATTTCATCAGGTGCGAGTGCAAATACAAATTCAAAGAACAACATAAGAACTCTCATCAGAAAGGTTTGATAACTCATTGTCACTCCAGATCATAGCATCTCACTGCAAACAATTGTCCATCATCACTTGCATAGAACAATTGTAAGTTCCTCATATTGTAGCTATGTGCCACTGGCCCTAGGCTCCAATTGTCAGTGGCATGTGTTACCCAGTTCTATAGGGTTTAGGGTTATACTATACTACTGCAGTGCTAGTAAGTTTGTTCCCTTTTCAATGACTTAGATGTCAATACATAACTCGTTTCCTTATTTTTGTGAATAACTATCATGCATCAAGGCAAGCAAGATGCACTAGATCTGATAGTCACATCATGCTGACAAAGCATAGACATGGGAAACCACAGAAGGAAAAATAAATGAAGTCGGTATATGATTGGCCAACAGAACTTAAGAACCAACATTTGTTTTTCAAACCTTTGAGACGGCTTTCTGTCGCAGTCTCTCGACCTCAGGCTGAACATCTTTTAGAGCCTTGGACGATTTAACCATGGGATCAGCATCAATGAATTTGATTTTTTTGCTTAGAGTCTCAAGTGTTTTCATATATTCGTCATTGACCTGCATGGTTGTTGAATAGAATATTTTCATAAGTCTACTAAAGAAAAGCTCATGAACACTGCTCCAACTACAGAAGAAGCTATACTGGTAGAGCAACATGGTAAATCCGTGTGGCTTTTTTTTTTTTCTTAACATAATCCATGTGACTTGTGATATGTCAAAACTGACGAAAGAAAGTCTTGTATAGGTAAAGAAAAATAGTGAAAGATTGATGAACCAATATATGCAACAACAAAAATGATGTCACCAAAACAGATATAGTATCATCTATGATAAGATATGCTTCAATAGTAAAATGGTAATTTGTAGGTTTCTTAGAGAAGCAAAGGGATAAAATGAATGATCCCATTTAAAACAGTACCCAAATGGCAGAAAGTTGCATTATTCGTTATAAATGAATGCTATACTAATTCCATAAAGGACTTTGATCATAGAATAGAATAAACTAAACCAAATCAACACTGTACAAATAAACACAAAACCTGGTAATGTAAAAAGCTGGTATAATTAAAGAGTGTAAGTAATAACCTCTCCATCAACAATTATGTCAATCATTCTTGGAGGTACTATTATATCCTCAACAAATTTTGACAGTTTAGACTCTGCAGCCTGCAATTTGTTTTCCAAAAGAGAAGAGGCAACATAAGGATCGTAAAGATAGCTGAACATAAGGATCGTAAAGAGATAAACAAGGTAAGCCATAAAACATGGGAGATGGACAGCATCATGTCCAACATAAAGCAGCCTTAAAAAGGGAACTAATGGCAAATCAAGCCTAAGAATGAAATATACAATATATGCAGTGAACCAGACCTTACGATTTTTCAGCTTTAATCCCATGTCCATAGATTTCTCCTGAAGGACCTTTATCTCCGAACTTATGGAACCAATTTCTGTCTACCACAGAAGTCAAAACATTGAAATATGACTTAGTAAAGAAAGGAGGGCCAGCTTTTATTATCTAAAGGTGCAGACATACAGAGAACAAGTAAATCCTGAATAGTCTGGCATTAAAAAAAGGTGTTTTCCATTACATTTAAATCAAATTATAAGTCTCGAACCATTAATAATCCAGAAAATGTGTCATCCAAAGTACATCACTGATCACTGAATTTGTTAAATGGATCACATAAATTGAAATTGCAATCCTTGCATAACACATGGAATCCAGCAGAGAAAATGCAGAACTTGGTGCTCAACCTGCTAATGGGGTGGGCTAAAATGGGTTTTATGGGGGCGGGTTTTGATTTGGGGTGTGTGTGGAGGGGTGCATATGGATTTTTAAAGCTGATGGGTTGGGGCGGGGCAGGTATAGTGCAAATGCGGGTTGGGTTTGAATGGGTTAGCATCATTGATCAGGGTCCTCGCAGACAGTCCTCGTCGCGCTTGTCGGACAAGAAGACGACGCTGGCTAGTAGCTGGAGAGGCGTGACAGCAGCCGCCTCGTCGTGTAGTTGCAAGTGGACGAGATGCGGAGAAGAGGGCAGACTATGGCGCATTGGCGGTCAAAGACGCAGCAGAGGGCGAGCATCCAGCACAGGGTCCTCGTTGCCCTCATCGGAGGTGCCGCGGCTGTACGGGTCCTCATCGCCCTCGTCGGAGAAGCAGCGTGGTTAAAGTGCTCCTCGTCGCTCTCGTCAGAGAAGCTGCGAGTAGCCAGAGAGCACGATGGCAGCTGAGCCACCGCGTCACGTAGTAGCAAGCGGACTGAGCCAGTCCTCTGCATCGTCAAGCGTGCTGAGCTGGTCCTCCGCATCAGCGACGCAGGCTTGCAGAGGATCTTGACATTACGAAACGGTGAAATATCTTCACATGTCCCTTGAACTAATCGAAGATGACTATTGTGTGAGCCATTTGCTTTCCTTTTTCAACGACTGAAGAAAATCACAGAAGATATGATTGATTCATCCCGCCGCTGTGCAGAAGCATATGGGGCGATTGGCCATCGTAGAGGCGAGCGCGACATGGGTTCTGGCCTTCTGGACGGGTCGGGGTGGGTTGCAGTGGCATTTGGGGTGAGCAGGGTCGGGTTGGAGGTACTGATTAATAAGCTGTGGGTCGGGGTGGGTTTAGACCCATTAGCAGGCCAACTTGGTGCGATAGCTCCATCTCTATATAGTTACTGCATGACATGTTGAATGTAAAGGGTCCTACCCTAGGTAAATTTTCGTGTAACCAACAATCTAAGTTCAGAAACAATTAATTGAACTGCTAACAACAAACAAAATGCATAGCCCAAATTTAACATAGGTTGTGTACAGCTACTCTCTGCTATCCAGCATGTACAGGAATGTCTCATGTAGTATTAACACAAAAAGGGGGATATGTAATTACCTGGAATCCAGTCAGAACCGTTTCCATTTGTGACAAAATATTGTCACAATCGCGAATTTGATCATGCATAGAAACTAGATTCTCACTTTCCTTAATGTAATCCTACAAACAAAAGGAAGACAGAACTTCTTAATGCCAAGATAGTAACCACTAGTAATTTATTTTTCAGCAGCGCTATGAAATATCAGCAGTCCCAAGTCCATGGTCTACACATAACTTCACTACTCTTGAACAACTGTTTGGTGATTCAGCATAAAACTTTGGCTAACAGAATGATCATATCAATTCAACATAAAGTCATTCAACAAATCAGGTTGGGATTCTATCAGCATTTGATTGCCCAAAGCATAATTGGCATGAACTACTTAACAAGAAAGACATAAGTGATAACGATGCCTAAAACAATCACCTGTATAGAATCCAGCTCAATTTGACGTATGTTATTCTCGACGCCTTTTGTGTACTCACGCAGTTTGATGCCATTGGCCAGAATGTTTGCGACTTCCTGTGTATGCGAAGAATGAAAACAACAGCGATCATCAAGAAAGAGGCAAGGGAACATGTTTCATACAGTTTGCTGGTGCCCAAAACCTTGCGGCAAAGCTCAAAAGGGTCTCAGTAGGGCGTAAGCTGACTATCTAGTACTATGCAGATATCAAATATTGTAAGCTGGAGTAAAGCACTGCACCTGGTCATTCTTGCAGTTGTCAAGCTCCTGCTGCAGCCCCTCAAGGGACTCGTCGTCACTGGCAACGATGAAGCAGCGCACGCTTTAGAATTGCAGTGGTAGGACGACAGGACAGAAGAGCTGGCGATCGTAGTACCTGGTGACTTCCTCGTCGAGGGCGAGGTCGCCTACGAAGACCCCGAGATCGAACCTGTCCTTGTGCCCGTCGAGGGTCTCCGCAGCAGGGACGACGGCCGCCATCTCGGGGTCGGAAATCGCCGGGACGGACGGCGGACGGCGGACGGCGTCGGCCGGCTGGCTGGCTGGCTGGCGCTCCGATCTAGATCTGCCACCGGTGACGGTGAGGAGGGCTGGGATCGGATCCGACGGGTCCCCGGGAAATGGAGACCCGGACCGGCTGTCGTCGGGTCGGTGGAATTGGAACTTGGAAGGATGTGTTGGGCTGCAATTGGGCCTGTGTTCTGTGCTCAGTTGGCTCTTCCGGCCCATACAAACGTATGTTTTTCGACTAGTTGACATATTTTGCCATTTGAGCCCAAGTTTTTTTTTTTTTTTTTTTTTTTTTTTTTTGGTCTTCATGACTGGATTCAACTTTATTGTCTTTTCTTCTTGTTTGTGCCTTTTACCTCAATTTATTTATTGAAATTTAATTACCTTTTTCCAAACACTGTAGACTTATAAACCTACTGTCATACGCCCTAACGCTATGAGTATTTTCGAAAAAACTTATTGTCACACACCCCTCAACTCTCTCCGAGAGCCTCGGCCGAGATGGGCATGTCAGGGAGAGTCGTTAAGGCCCCCCTTTGGGGCCTAGGGTAGGAAGAGGATAGGAAAGGGAAAACCATAGGAATTGCAGCGCTTCACTTCTCTCTAATCCTTTTGGCACGCCAAGGGCTTAGTTACCAACCCATCGTATTTATCAATTTAGGGTTTAAATAAATTTTTAGATGGCCCCACATGTGATAAAAATGGGAAAAGGACAGAGTTCTTATTTCTATCCGGATTATAAATACTATCCATCCATCCACATCTCAAATCAATCAAGAAAGAATAGTTGAAGGGCTTTAATCTAGCTCTCCAGCTCTTGCTTGGCTTTTCTCTCCCTCTCCCTCTTGCATGCACCAGCGCCGCCGCTGCCCTCTACCTGTGCCGCCGCCGCCGCACGCCGTGCTTGGCTCTAGGGCGCCACCACCACCTCCTTCTACGTCATGTCTGATCCACCCCACCCGCTGCGCGTGTTACACTTATCCAACTGGTCTCAACAAGAGCCTCACGCAGGAGAGGGGCATGTGACCGAGAGTCGTTAAATCGTGATGTTACATGTTTTCCGCAGCAGCTATGATTACAAGACGTGTATGTATTGACTGTAGACCGTACGAGACACAGAGTTTAGATTACTGCCAGTCCATGCATGTACTAGCACGGAGCGAGTGGAGCTGATCGGAATCCTTGGCGTGCAGTGAACTCGCTTACTGTACGCCCGTCGTTTTTCCTCTCATATATATGTACTCGACTCCCACGCCGATGGATCGACCAGCATGGCAAACCAAAGCACAGCACACAAAAAATTCAAAAGAAACGCAGCCAGCCTGAAAGAGTTGTTTCAAGTTGAATTCAAAGGGGCCTAAATCTTGGTGTTACTACATGTTTTTACAGCAGCTATGATTACGAGACGTCAGACGGTGTATTGACTGTAGACTGTAAACCAGAGCTTAGATTAAATTTAGGCAGAGATGGTGCCCTAAATATATAGTGTATATGAATAGAACTGTTGTGTGTTGTATAATGCATATTGAGATGTAACCGGGGCTTAATTACCTACATTCCTTGTAACTTAGGTAGAGATACATATATGCTCTTTCTTTGGCAATTCATAGATCGGTTTCTTAGAAGTGCCCACCATGAATTTTTTTTTTCTGTCAAATACCCAGCCTTCAATTTTATGGTTAAATCTTTTTTTTTGATTTAGCTCATCTCACAAAGGGATGAATATAAATGAACAAAAAAACTAGTTTTCATAGGTTCTCTCTTAATTTTACTAATTATTTATATATTAAGTTGTTGGTGAAGCTAATTTGCCAAACAATTTTTTCAAAACAGTTTAGCTTTTAAAAAAAAAGCTACTCAATTGTTTTATCAACTTCACTACACATACATGCATATACATATGTGCCTTTGCATATATGTACACGGTCGGTTTTTACGGGAAGTGATGATCGATACTGCAATACTAATAAATAAATAAATAAGTAAAGCAAAATTAATTGATGCGGGGTGGCAGGAGCAGCTCTCTGGCTGTGCACCTGGGCTACAAGAGGAATTTGCCAGTCCATGCATGTACTTTAGCATGGAGCTGATCGGAATTAAATATGCAGTGCAAAATAACTCGCTTCCATCGTCGTTTTTCCTCTCACTCGACTCCCACGCCGATGGAGCGACAAGCATGGCAAATGTGCAGTGCAGCACAGCACTTGCTACTGCATGAGGAACGCAGCCAGCCTGTGGTGCACTCACTCCACCGAACCGGATATCAAACTTGCTACTGCATGCAAGCTACTAGCCACGAGGAAATTATTGTGCTGCTGCGTGCCACGTGCTGAACGGCTGAACCAGCATGCATGCCAATACTGTACGTGCGCATGACTGTCAGTGTCACAGCCAGAATCATCGTGCCCACCATGCATGCCAATATTCTGTCAGCCAGCCAGCAAGCCTTCAGTTTGATCCACACCACACATGCATAGTAATAAACTGCTCAGACAATGCAAATCCGGCGCTGCGCTGCACTGCACATGCTCCGTCCGGCACACGCAGACCGCCCTGACCCCGACCCCGACAGCGAGAGGAGGATCGGAATGGAATGGAAGAGAGCAGAATTATCCACCGAGAGCGGCGAGATGCGGTCACCGAGCAGAGCAGAGCTCGCCGGCCATGTGCCGGCTGGGTACCGGCTGCACGCTGCGCCTTCTGCGCTTGTCTTCTTCTTCCAGCCCTTGTCTGTTTCTTCCAACAACCGTGCCGGCCGGGGGCCCCGACCAGCCAGCGATGAGGTCATGCCATGCCGTCGTCAACATTCCATCATGGCCTTCTTCTTCATTTTTCATGAAACTTGTAATTTTTTTCACTCTCTCTCCATCACATCAATTTTTACCCGTATATATGGAGCACTAAATGTAAGTAAAAAAAATAACTAATTACACAGTTTAGTTGTAAATCACGAGACGAATCTTTTGAACCTAGTTGGGCCACGATTGGATAATATTTGTCAAATACAAACGAAACGCTACAGTGCAAGAAATAAAACTTTTTCACGAACTGAACAAGGCCCGAATCCCTCCATGCCACTTCTTCTTGTTGTTGTTCCGGCCAGTCCAGTCCGGTGGATGAGGCTGAGGCTGACGATCGCTGATGGCAGGCAATGCATGCCTGACAGCCACCACATGCCCAAAATCATCAGCCCACATGGCCTGTTCACCGGGAGCAGGACTGCAGGAGTATCGCATTGCATTTGCAGGGCCAGCCAGAGCCAACCACGCATGCCCCTTCATAAATCCACGGCCGCCGCCTGCCTCTTCTCGCCGTCTCTCCCTCGATTCATCACATATACTAGTAGCTGCCGAGTGAGCTGCCCACGATCAATCAACAATCCTCTGAACCGAGTCCACCATGCAATCAACGACTCAGTCTGCTGCTCCGAGTCCGTAGAGAAAAAGAGGAGCAGAAACACAGGCCACTGTGCTCTGCACAGCACAGCACAGCACACCATGATCTCTTCCTCTTCTGCCTGCAACTTCTTGCATGCTTTGTTGCTGCCTTGCTGGCCTCAGTGAGGGCTGAGGATATACAGTACACCCCCTAGTAGCTCGTCAATGGCGACAAGTCCCAGGTGATCCATCGATCGATCGGTGTCTCTGCTTCAAAAGAACTTCGCCTGAAGCCGGCCCATTCCGACCATGAGAACTGAGCCAAAAATGCCGACTGGAATGGCAAAGGCATGCCTGACAGGAGGCCACGCCCAAAATTGGCCCACATGGCCGGATGGGGTGCAGGACTGCAGGATGTATCGCATTGCTTCGACCGCCGCCGGGCCAGCCACGCCGGCCGACGTCCCCCGACTGCCCCCTGCCCTTCTATGAACCATGGCCGTCGTGTGCCTCTTCTCTCCGTCTCTTTTCGATTCATCACATATAGCCGTCTGTCCCAAAATCAACAATCCTCTGAACCGAGTCCCATGCAATCAACGATTTATTTTCTTTTAACAAAATGAGAACAGAAAGACAGGCCATCAGGCGACCAGCAAATTGAGATCTCTTCCTCTTCTGCCTGCAACTTCTTGCTTGCTTTCTTGCTGCCTTGCTGCCTGGCCTCAGTGGGGGCTTTTTTTATACTGTACATCCCTATTTTGCTCGTCAATGGCGACAAGTCCCAGGTGATCCATCGATCGATCGGTGCCTCTGCTTCAAAAGGAGTTTCCTTACCTTTCCATTCCAGACCACAAGAACTAGCCGAAAATGCCGACTAGAATGGCAAAGGCCTTCCCGCAGGAGGCCAAATTTGGCTAGGATTCATGGCCAGCATGTTCCATGTTGAACGCCGCCGCCGCCGCCTACAAGCCAAAACGACATAAACTCCCTGGAACCATGAACCATGCCCCAGCAGGTATTCACCCATGGTTATAGTTCCAAAAGCTGAAGACAAGCCCATCCTCACGCGTATTTTTTTTAAAAAAAAAAAGTTGAAGAAGCCATCAGGCGACCAAGAGTTATATAAAAACTTCAAAAACATTTTATGGTGAACGTCAAACTGTTTCTTCTAGAGCTCATGCAAAGGACACTGGTCGTAGCTACAATCATTTTGTATTTTAGACATTTCCCTTTTCCTCCATCAATTCTTTTTTTTCCTGATTACCTGCATCACCCTGCTTTAAGCACAATATATATAGCTATACTTGTTGGATATTTTTAGTTCTAATACACTGTGTTTCTGTCGTCCAGGCCATACTCTGCCAGTTAGCAGCACGCATGCCCCGGTGCAAACCACAGCTAATCCAGACATCACTGTGGTAATTTTAATCACTTTTTTTAAACGGCACATTTAACTTATAACTAAAGCCCTGGTTGGTTAAGTTCTGGCTCTAGATTTTTTGTGTTCCTTTGAACAAACTAATTTTAACTAGGTTTGAATTACTTGCGCAGGAGAAACCATTCAGCAAAAGCATGACTGAGAACAGTACCCTCTCAACGGAATCGTCGAAACCATCTTCAGCTTCGTCGTCCTGCTTTCCATTATCATCCCTGGACAGCAGCAAACCAGTACAGCAGAAGCTCCCTTGCATCAACGAGAAGCCTGTTGTAGGAAGGAGTAGGACAATCAGGAACCCACGAAGCTTTAAGTCTTCAGATACAGAGGCCAAATCCAAACAGCCAAAAACTGATTTTAGAGATGTCGTGAAGAACTCCATCAATCAGGACTCTCGTGTCCTGGCCATCAAGACCAAAATGATGGTACAGAGAGATGGACTGCACAAAGACTCACCAAGGCCACTACTTATATCCAAATCAACAGATGGAACTTATGTGATTGCTATTGATAGGAGCAATGTGCCTCCGGCATATGTCGATGGATCTAGCAGGCAGCCACGCTTATCATGTGATGATCGACATCTGCTGCTGCTGCAGGCAGAAGCTCAAGACAGCAAGATGCTTTCATCCAACCTCAGGGATCTTCCTAGGTTGTCCCTGGACAGTAGGGATGAGTCTGTCAAGCAAAGTTTGCGTCTCAAGAACTTTGGTTATGCAAAAACCGATGACAGTCTCATTGATAATTTGAAATACCAAGAATCCCCAAGCCATCGGCGGGCCAGTGGTGTCATTGCAAAGCTCATGGGATTGGAAGAGACTCTTGATGCCCCTGGGTCTGCAAGTTCACACAGACCAGGCCATCACACTCAAAACGGTCACCTGTCACAAACCTCCAGGAGTATCTGCCATGACCTTGGTACATTGCAGCCGAAGATTCAGCCTACAATACTGAAAACCAAACCTTCTTTGAGAATTGTCCCTGAAGCTGCACCTTGGAAGCAGCAAAAGATAAGTACAACTAGACATTCTGCTAAAGAAGGGGCAAGTTCTACATCCATAAACGATGACGTAGAGAGAAGAAGGCTCAGCAATCTCACAATGCCGGAATTTAATAAGGAATTGAGGGCTGTTAGGTTCCTCAGTGAGTTGCACGCGAAGCAGAATGTTTACAATGACAGATCACTGGCCACTCAGAAGGCAGCTGCTGGACAAACCAATAGTGCTCAAGACTTCCAGTCTCCAGTTGTGATCATGAAGCCGGCGAGAGGTATCATGAAACAGAATGATTCAGCTGCTACCCTTGCAGGGACAAAAGTCCACAGAAATTTGCGTCATGAAAAGCGCCCTTTCACCATGAAGACTGGCAACAGTGACAGGGCAGAGACCTATTCTCTCAATCAAAGAGCTCGTTCCAGGCGAGAGGAAGATGTGGGCAGCACAAGTTCACCAAAGCCTTCTAGAATTTTGAGCCCAAGACTTGTGCACAAGTCAGACTATGGAAGGATCACTCAGCTGACAGTTCCACTAATGTCCCCACCGAAGACATTCAAAGAAGTAACTCCAAGAGGCAGACTAAGATCAAGGGCTTCACAATCAAATAGATTCTGCGGCCATGACAAATCCATGATTCCTGAAAGCAAAATCAGTATATCAAATCAGGTTGATACAAGAATTATTAATTATTCAAATACTCTTAATGTCAACACATCATCCATCCATCAAAGCAATACAACTTCAATATTGAATTATGAAGTAGAAATAAACATTAATATATTTCCATGGCAAAGAACCTAATACTGATTGTTAATTGTTTCATCATTCATTATGTACACCAGTTAGTGATTACTGAAAGACTTTTTTTTCCAGGAAACACTTATCCTATGTACTGACAAGAACATCCATCCACTGGAGAACATACCAAGTCCTGTATCAGTCCTTGATGCCACATTCTATCAAGATGCGCTGTCGCATTCTCTGAGGAGCATATCAAATTCTTTCAAAAGTGAGAACTTTATCTGTCAAACTATTCTTCACACGACTCTGAGCATTATCCTTGGGTTTCAACTTTCAATCAATCTAGGAAACCATATTGTTTGGCACATGACAAGCATACTTAAGTGTAGCATATCAGACAATCATGACAAGCAACTGGTAATCAATGCAACCAAATGTAGATCGTTGTCTAGCAAACTGGGAAGGACCACAGTAAATTGGCAGCAACATTAGAAATGCAAGTGCTTGCTTGTGCCAACCAGTTGAAGAGCATCAATTCTTCACTGCCAGTAGTAGTTCATGTCTGCACCTAACATCTTCATGGAGCCCCCACACGTTACAATTGCCCATACATGGACATGATATATGTTTGGATTGTACATATTAACATATACTTATGTAGATGAGCCCAAAAGTATAACTGATTTTCTTAGCTGGATTGGTTGCTTTTAGGTTGTTCTCAGAGCCCCCACATGCTTACTGGATTGGTGGATCTAGCCCTTAATGCTCAACTAACTTTTTTTTCTTTACTTGTTCAGATGTTGCGACACTTGCATTGGATGAGTGCTGGAACTCAATAAGCCTCCTTGACACACCAACATCAAAGAAAAGTAGCGAGAGCAACCACATAATACCAGAAAACATGAAAGCCCTCATCCAAAAGCTTGAGCTCTTGCAATTGTTGAGTGATGAGGCTCCAAGAACAAATGGCCATTCGTTAATAGTCACTGCCAATAAAGACCATCATTATATTTATGAAATACTCTCAGCATCTGGCCTCTTGCACAGTGAACTAAAGTCCAGGATGATGCCCTGCTTGTTCCAGCAGCCAAGCTACCCAATCAATCCAGAGCTTTTTCATATCCTTGAAGAAGCAAAATCAACTGCAGGAAAGCTTCACCGCAAACTAATTTTCGATCTTGCAAATGAACTCATTGGTAAGAAAATATACAGTGGCAGTTCAGTGAGACAGCCATTGCAATTCATTCAATGCAAGAAATCAAGTGGATGGCATCTTTTCAAGGAATTATGCTCAGAGATTGAAATGCTCCGATCCGAGGCCTCAACAATAAGATTATCTGAAGACGAAGATGAGGAGAGCAATCTAGCAAATAATGTAGTATGTGAAATGGGAAAATGGAAGAGTTTCGGTAGTGAACTACAAGGGATGGTTCTGGACATTGAAAGATCCATTTTTAAGAATCTCATTGACGAAGTCATGGTGAAGACATGGGAAAGGTGTAATTTTGGCAGTGGAAGTACAAAGGGGAGTTATCATTGAGAAGCATATAGACTAAACAATTTTGTTGTTTTTTTGTTTTCCATGAAACTGACCTGATGGTAAAGGTAATGTACGTTTAGCAGCTAAAAAGAATAACTAGGTTGTACAAAAATATATAAAGTTTGTTTCATGTACAAAGAATTAATCACATTAGAATCTTGATAGAAGACACAGATATTACCGAAGAATAAAATTGTTCCCTTGGATATAGAAGACACAGATAAGTTTGTATAAATTTTTGAATAAGACGAGCTAATATAATAATATTAATGATACACAAATATTCAATTAGTTTTAGTATTTTTCTAATTTAGTTTAAAGCTATCATATTTGTTGTTACAAATTGTTTTAATGCTTTAGTTTATTTTTTTATGTAATTTATATTATACAATTCATAATTTTATAATAAATACATATATGAATAAATATTGAATAATTGATATATTAATTTAATTTATAAATAATATATTTTCTTTAGTTAATAATGTTATGTTATAATTTTATTAAATTATTAAGTAAATATCCGAATGAAAATTTGAATCCCAAAGATTTGTTTGTATTCGTATCAACTCTACGCGAATTCGATCCTTATCCTTATCAAGTGCAAAACC
>JADLZL010007008.1:0-15314 GCA_015844335.1 Chrysopogon serrulatus | reverse complement strand
ATGGCCATTGTGTGGCCATATTCTTTTTTTTTATGTTAATTGAAATTATTATCTACGCATGGTTGTAGAAAGAAGGGGTAAAATTATTTATTAAAGAGGGAGGAGTATAAGAAGTTTGAAGGTTAATGTAATTGTGGAATGGGGAGAATTCAATTTGATTTTCATATTAGCCCATTAAAAACATGGGCAAAAATGTATGGCCTAAACTTTCTACTAAAACATGTTGTATTATGGATCCACCGAATAGATCTATTTATTTGAATTGTTAAACAACTTGATTTTCTATTTTTCGATTTTTTCGTGATTCTATACATAGTTTTGAATTTTATATAAGGAAAAGATTAATAGAAAAAGAGAAAATAGCGCCTCGGCCGTATTCGCCCACTAAGGCCCACGAAGCCGAGCCGGCCCGGCGTGGACGGGCGGCTTGATTTGTGCAAAGCTCGAGGGCTTTTTCGCAAAAAATTTTTGTGAGGCGAGCCCAGACGGCGGGTTCTATTATGAAAAGCTCGAGGGCTTTTTGCAAAACGACCGGGATTGGCTAGATCAAGGCCGTCCGACCGCCCGATCGGACGGCCGAGAATCGTCGGCGACGTGGCACGCTGGGTTGCCTGCTTTTGTTGCAAGATTCGTATATAGAGATTTAGGGATTTAAGATACCTCTTAAATCAAGATTTTCCCCTATTTTTTTCAAATCCTATTTTAACTAAATATATAACATGAATAATAGAGGTTGGTCGAGTAATAAGGTTGTGCCTTTGCAACAAAAAAGATGTTGCAGAATATGCATGGAGTTTGGTGGTTGTCTTGCATAGATGTTTAGTACGAGATGATCCCAGACTCTTTTTTTGACCATATGGATTCAAGCAAGCATTCCTAGAAAAAGAAATAAATTTTACACTGTATTTGAAGAGACTCTCCAAAGAAAAGTTTTTTAAAAAATAGAGCGTTAAATCTTGTATTGAGTTTGTTTGCCTGTCTTGCTTCACTAGTGTCGGTGCTAAAACTAGTGGTTCTAGTACCAACGAGTGAATTTGCGTGCGGCGTGCTCCCAACTCCGGATGGTGTACAAGAAGGACACAAGAAGGTTTTGTATTATCTTGCACCAAGGTGCCCATGTAGGTAGGGTGTACAAGCAAGTGGAGAGAGGGAACTATCCCAAGTCTCGTGTGAGATGAGTATGTGTGTGTGTGTTGTTTGTCAAGGAGATCGCTTGACTTGCTTTCTCGGATTCACTTGTCCTCGGAAGGGCCCCCCGCCCCTCCCTTTTATAGCCTAAGGGGAGGGGACGGGCTTTACAAAGACAAGATTTGAATAGGAAAGACGGCGGTGGCGCCGCCTCATCCCCGCCGAGGCCTAGGGGCTCCCACTCCTCCCTTGTCTTAGGCCCCGGTGAGGCAGTGGTTTCGTCTTTGTACGGCGCCCATCTTTGTGATGGCGGGCGCTGTCTCGTGGAGTTTCCGCCTCGCTCTGGTGAAGGAGGGACGTTTGCCTGCGCAGGGGTCTGTGGGCGCCATGATGAGCGTGCCCAGTATCAGGGGCTCGCTTGTAGCTTTGACTCACCCCGGTCCGGGCTCCACGAGGGCCGCGGCATCGTTGTCGTGATACGGCATGGCCGACGAGAGATACAGCGCCGACGGGCCATCTTCGCCCGCCTGGCCTCTGGAAGCCTGGTGCAATGGTTGGTCGGGCACCGGAAGACACGACCGCTGCAGTTGGGGTGGCGCCCAGCTCGCCCGGGATGCGGCATGCTCCGTATTTGGACTTCCCGTGATGGGACTTTAGCACGAGGTTAGTCATCATGTCGCCTCTACGCGGCCGTGTGCATGGCCGCTAACAGTAGGGATTGTGTAACGTGAGCGTGTGGGCTGAGTGGCGAAGACGGGACCATCCCCCCGCTGGGGCTAGCGCCATCCCGATGGGGCCACCGTGGGGAAGGCGGGCGGTGGATATATGTCACATCGAGCCCTAGTTTGACCAGTGAGGCGGCGCGCCCCGGCCCGAGGCCTCGGCCGGCTGTGGCTCGGGTGAGGCGGTGGATCGGGCCTCGTCCCGAGGGCCCGCCCGGCCGGGTTTCAAGGCGGGACGGAGAGTCGGCCCCGTCCGAGGCCCGCCCGCTGTGGCCCGGCGGGGCGAGTCGGCCTCGGAGGCCCTCCCGAGGCCTGTGAAGAGTCCGCCAGGGCTCGCCCGCTGGGGGGGGCGAGTCAGAGGCTCGCCCGCTCCGAGAGCCTGTCCGCCAGGCTCTGCCCGCGGGATCTGAGTTGGCGCCATCCGAAGCCCCTCATGGAGTGTGCTCGCAGGGCCGTAGACAAAGATCACGGGTCCTCGCGCGCCAGTTGCGTAGCCCAAAGCTTGAACAAAGGGGTGGCTTGCTGGGCTAAGATTTATGCTTGTTGGGCCTTCCTTAGGGGCCTTTATTTTGTCCCCGACAGTAGCCCCCGAGCCTCCGGGAGTGAATGCACTTGCTTCGAGGCCGGCGCGGTGTTACCTTGGTTGAAGGCGTTTCACTCCAGCAGGTGCGCGCGCAGCCGGCCGGGTGTAGTTGAGGCCTCGGAGGAGCATGGAGGACTCCTCCGAGGGCTTGTTGTTAGTTTACATGGTGCAGCCTATGGTTGTCTTCGGGAACCGTAATTTCCGGTGGGGCGCTACGAGCGTAGCCCCCCCCGAGGCCTGGGAGGAGTGTGTGTGCACCCGTCCGAGGGCTCGTTCGTGTTTTGGTGGAAAAAAAACGATTTGGCCGCCGAGCCCCGTGCCCGTCGGCTCGTCCGGGGGTTCTGGCCGAGTGTCGACGCTTTCCCGAGCGGTTCGCGCGTGAGGTAAGTCCCCCTACCCTCGTGGGCGTTGAGGGGGAGGCTTGGTACTCGCCGTTAGTCTTTTACGCACCTCGCCCCTTCCGCAGGGAGGAGGGTTGACTTCATCGTGCCATCGCCGACGAGTGTCGAACACGACTAGGTCCGGTGAGTCGTTAACGGGTGGATCCAAGTGAACCGCCCGTGCCCTGCTCGCTAGGGGTTGGTCCGGGTCTAGGCTGGTTCATAAGAGCCGCCCGGTATGCTCGAGGCGGGCTCGGATCCCGTCCGGGTTCCGAGGGGCTCGATGCTCTCCCACGCGGGATCCCCCGCGCCGGCTGCCATGCCGGCCTCGGATGCGGCTTTAGGATGGGCCCAAGGGCGCTGGGCCGAGGCTGTGTATGAGGGCCGTCCGAGCTGCCCCCCCTCGTTGTCCCGAGGCGGGCTGCCGAACCCCGAGATGGGCCGCCTCCGTTCCTTCGGGACCGCATATGGGCCGCCACCCGGCTCCCTTCATGAAGAAGGAAAACCACCGCTTTCACCCCCGCCCCTGGGCGCTGCTTTCCGGCGGCCGACGCTGGATGCGGAGCGCCATATGGGAGGGTGGGCGGGCCCCACTTTCCCGTGTCGTGGCGTTGCCGTGCGCGTGTGGTCGTGGGCCCTACGGCGGCGTGATGTCGGCGCCATGCTTTCTCGCCAAGGCCACGCGATGGTGGCTCGCCTCGGCCTTGCGCCCGGATCCTTTGTGCGGGGGTCGCGCTAGCGTGTGGCTCGGCTTAGACTTCGCACGCGTCGCCGCCGTGCCGCCGCTTGGGTTATGTGCGGTGTATCGACACGGCGTATCGTGGGGTTGATACGCAATTAATGTAAAGACGGAAACACGCCGGTATAGTACCCGCAAGGCGTCGCATCGCCCTCCCTTTCGCGCCTTTTGCTTCCCTCCGCCATTGCCGCCTCGCCGAGCCGCCGAGAAGAAAGAGGGCGAGGAGAGAGAAAACTGTTGCATCCACCCCCGCCTGCCGCCATGGCGCCGAGGCCCGAGATCGCCGGGCGGGAGGAGTGGGAGACGAGCCCGTGACGTTGCCGAAGCCGGTGACGCCGTGGGGGAAGGGGCTTCTTCCCTCCCTGCGCCGGGGTCTCCCCGAGTGGATCGTTCCGCCGGCCGACCATCTGGCCCCGCACCCGCCTCGTGGATACGTCGTGAGCTTCACGGCATTCCATGAGAACGGGTTCGGGATGCCGGTGTGTCGGTTCTTGAGGGCCATCCTCGAGTACTACGGCCTAGAGCTGCAACATCTCAACCCCAACTCCATCACGCACTGGGCGGTGTTTGTCGCCCCTATGTGAGGGCTTCCTTGGGGGTCGAGGTCCACCGACCTCTCGGCTCCACTTCTTCGAGGGCGCCTCTTCTTCAAGAGCGCCGGTAGGGGGGAAGAGGATATCCGGTTCATGCCGGGCACCTGCATGCCGCAGTTGCGGGCTCGTTACCGGGATTCAGATATCCCGCTGAAGCCGACCTTTTCCAACCGCGGCCGGGCGCTGTAAGTGGTTCTACCTCCCGAACGACTCGGCCACCGCCCGCTTACACCGAGAGTGTTCGACGCTGAGCCCGCGAGGTGGAAGGAGGAGATCATCTCGCAGAGGGTCATCCTCGAGAAGGTGTTCCGCCACCGAGGAGGCCGACCGCTGGCGGGTTAGATGGGCGGTCATCATCGCCGCCCCATCAGCAAGGTTGCTCCGCCTCCTCATGCATAGGCAGCCTTTGCCTCGCTTGACATGAGGGAAGGCGGCCCCTGGGTTGGGCGCAGGATGTCGTCCGCCGATCTTGATCACGCCGAGATCGCCGAGCGGACCAAGAAGGCGGCGTCGTGTCCGACGCCTAATCCCTACAAGGTCGCGATGCGACCCCACCAGATGCCGCCTCCGTGGTGAGTTTCGCCGTCAGGCGGGCCGGGGTTTTGCCGCTCGCTTCCTCCCCCCTTGTCCTTACTTTGCTCTATTCTTCATGTGGGCCAACCGGGAAGCCGAGGGAGGCCCAAGCCCCCTACTGCCGCGAGGCGAGAACAACAGCCCTCGCGAGCAGCTGCAGGGGGGAGAAGAAGATGGTAAGTCGACAGAATGTCCGCTAAGGAGAACGAAGCGCGCGAGCCGGAGAAGCCGCGCGCCCGGGCAGCGGACGAGGGCTCCCCGAGAGCCCCCTCCGAGTCCTCCGGGCCGATGACGATGATGAGGATGACGAGGAGGAGGAGGGGGGGGACTACAGCCTTTGGCTTGGCCACATCGCCTGTGAAGGGAGGGGAGGGGCGCTGCGGGCCGTTGAAGGACACCAAGCCCCGCCTCACCTCCCCGCCGAGGTGGCCGGAGACGTGATTGGCCGGGAGGAAATGAGGCCCCTCCCCGAGTCGCCCTACGCCGGGCGCCCCCGCTGCGACTAACCTTGCCTGAAACGCCCGAGGCGGCGGGAGGACCGAGGTGAGGCACATGCCTCGTCAGAGGGTGGCGACGCCAAAGGGGTCGGGCCCCGTGCTCGTGACCCGAGTCGCTGGCCCGAGGACACCTCGTCCGGAAGTCCTGGCACGGCCAAGTGGAGCTTCTGCCGCTTGGCCGCTGTGGTAGGTGTGTTCTGCCCTTTTAGTCTTCCGCCGCTTTTCCTTCTTTTTTTTTTTCCTTTTTTGAAGACTCACTCTTCTTGCTACGCAAAGAAAAACGCAAGACGGCTCCTGCCCCGGCCCGCTTTTGCTCAAGGTAGCGTACCGAGGCTACAAAGCCAAGACGGGTGAGCGCCACTATCGCCTCGGGTGGCGGCGCCGGCGGGGACCGAAGTGGTGACCGAGGTGCCTCGGGCCATGCAGCCACCTTCCAAGTGAGTGACGGGAGTCGGGGGTGAGGCCTTGGCGGCGGGAGGCCGTGACGGCGCCTGCCGCTGAAACCGTGGACGGCACCTCAAGCCTGATGGCCACCGGGCGGGCATGGTCATGGAGGAGCGAGCGCCTGCCCGCCTCTAAGCCGCTGGCCAAGCAGAGGTGGTGAGATCCCTCCCTCGGGGGGGACTACCACCGCTGGGGAAAGAGGTGGTCGTCAGCGGATGTTACCTCCTCAAAGCAAGAACCGTGAGGGTCGCCGACTCGGCGCCCGAGGGGTCCTCCAAATTGTAACGTGCCGGCCACAAGATCGTGCTGTCGGACCGCCGGGACCCGTAGGACCGCCGGCCTATGTGCCGGACGACGCCTTGAGTCGAATCTCGTGGGAGCAGGGCGGACAAGTACATGAAGTCGGGCTAAAACCTGCTTGATTCGCTTCGCCGATCTTACTCTGTGGACCTCCCCGACTGGATGAAGGTAATACAAACATTTGTGGTCGAAGCTTTACTTGGCACGAAGCGCCCAAAGGCGGCTAATCCGTTGGCTCGATCGCGGTGACTGGCGGTGGGGGGCCTGAGAAATCGAAGCCTGTTCAGTCTGCTCGACGAGGCGCCCCACCTCCAACGATGTGAGGCTAAATCCGGCAAGACCGAGCTAGCCGCTCGAACGAGGAGCTCACAAAGTTCGCGCCGAAGGGAGGCGACGAGGACAGCTGTTTGGCTGAAGCCCCGGCACCATCGGGACTGACGGAGAACCCGCGAATAATAGACACCGATCACCAGCCTCTATGTCAATGATGTCACCATGATGCGGGTCGAGCTTGGTCAAGCTGTCAACGAGGCTAACAGGCTCTCGAGGCGCAATTGGGCGGAGGAGGTGGTAAACGGAAGGTAAGCCTTTATGTTTGGGCGCCTCATATCTTTGCTTCGCCGGCCGAGATTGACCCTTGGCCGATGCGTAGCCGGAGAAGAAGTCGCCTGAGCAGCGGGCGTGCTCTTGTCGCGCGCAGCCGCTTACTCTCCCGCCAGCAGGCGAGCTCGATGCCCCCGAAGAAGAAGGTCGGAGCCGCTTGCACGGTAGCCGAGGTCGGCGAGCCCGCCGGCAAGCAGCACTGGCCGCCTCGGGAGGCGTTGCCTGCATAAGGGAGGCGCTGCTGCCCGCGCCGCTCTTCAGGGCCCCGGCTCGACCGGGGTGTCGCGACACTCGGCGATGACCCTCTCCCACTACGACCTCGACCTCCCCAAGATTTCCCGAGGCCTCGCCGTCGCCGAGGATGAGGAGGGTCAGCGAGAGAGAGGTATTTGCCGAGCCGCTCCCATCGGGCCGAAGAGGCTACGCCCGCTACCGGCCCGCACTTCCGCACGGCTATCCTCCCCGGTGTCGCCAAGGGGCCGACGCCGCAAAAGCCGACGCCATGGTTTTAGGGGGGTCGGATGCCCCCCAAAGGAATCCTGTAATTCGGGCCGAGTGTGCCCGTAAAAACTTGATTAGTATTTTGTTTTTTTCTCGTGGTCGCCTAAGACTTTGGCCCGCCGAGGCCTTATGTTTCTTATGCCGACTTTTTCAAGTATCTCCTCGCTTCCTTCCGTGGTGCTTGTTACTTAGTCGCGGGGGGAGCTTTGAGCCTCGTGAGTCGCCCCTAGCCGGCGTGCAGGTAGGGATCGCGATTGTCACGGTCCCCGCTTGTTTTTCGCAATGAGTGACTTCCCCGTGCTGGCCTCTGAGTCCCCTTTGGCCGAGGGGCCGCAAGCGGAGGTACCGTAGCGCTTCGGGCGTAGTGTGGCCTCGCCTCGGCCGCCTCCGGCCTCGGGTGACTCCGGCAATGTGCCCTTAACTAAATACACGACCTTCGGGAACGAAGAATAGCCGTGAAAACGAAAAAAGGATTTTCGCTGGGTGCTTTTTCGGGAGGGGTTTCCCTTTCTAGCTCCCCTCGAGGGGAGGCTTGGTTTTGGTAAGACAAAACCAAGTCTCACCGAGTCCCAATTGAGGAAAAAACGCTATGTCTTGGGGAAACGCCCAAGAACTTGGTGTTTATCAACGAAATGTACAAAGCGTATGTACAATACTTGGAATTTTAAGGGTAAAAGCGACGAGGCCGTTGGATGTTCCAAGCGTTGTTGAGGACTTCGCCCTTCGTTGGCCCGCCTTGTAGGTGCCCGGCTTGAGGACCTCGCGACGATGAAGGGCCCCTCCCAAGGCGGCGCGAGCTTATGGCGGCCTCTCGTTGTCTTGGCGGAGACGAGCACCAGGTCGCCTTCCTTGAGGTCTCTGATCCGGACTCGGCGGCCGTGGTAGCTCTGAGAGACTGTTGGTACCTTTGCCGAGTGCGGGTAAGGGCTCGCCCCTAGTTTCCTCGAAAGCATATCTAGCGAAGTCTTCCCCGAGCCCCTTTGATTCCTCGAGCCTCGTCGTAGGCTTTTGAGCCCCTGAGATCCGAACTCCAAGTCGAGGCAGCATTGCCTCTGCGCCGTAACTAGGAAGAAGGGCGTGAACCCCATGGCCCGCTCGTCGTCGCCCCGAGGCCCAGAGGACCGAGGGGAGTTCCTCGAGCCATCTTTTGCCAAACTTGTTGACTTTTGTTGGAAGATCCGGGCTTGAGTCCCCGCAATATCATTCCGTTGGCTCGCCTCCACTTTGCCCCGCTCGTTTCGCGCGCGATCAAGACCGCACGATGCGACCGGTGTTCGCCGCAGAAGTTTTAACTTCGCCTCGTGAACCGGGTGCCGTGGTCGGTGATGATGGAGTTCGATCCCGAAGCGGATGATGCTCTGCGGAAGAAGAGCACCGCCGATCGGATGTTGGTGACCTGGCGCGCCTCAACCACTTGGAGAACTTGTCAATGGCGACAAGTAGGGCTGCGGAAGCCCCGCGCTTTTGCGGGTCCTACTGTGTCCAGCCCCATACGGGCGGCGGTCATGATTGGGATGAAGTCCGAGCGCCAGCCGCTGTGTGCGCTTGACGAGCGTAGTGCCGCACCCCGCAGCGCATTACCCGCTTGCGCTACCGCATCGCGTCGCCGCGAGAACCCCTTACTCTGAAAGCGCCGACGCAGGGAAATGGGGAGAGCCGCGGTGGCCGCATTACCACACGCTGTGGATCTTGGCGAATATAGCGAGGCCTTCCTCGACCGATACACCGGGCCGCAAGACCCCCGAGGAACTTCGTCGGTAGCTCGCCCTCGGCGACGCTAAAGACTTTGCTCTCCCCGCAGGGGCCGGCATGGTTGAAGTCCTCGGTGGCGCCCCTGACGATCCGGGGCCGAGGTACGGGCTCTCCAACCGACCTCGGGATCGGCCCCCGGTTTCCCACCCATGATCTCAAGACGCTCGAGTGCGCACGGAAAACCGAGGGGACCTCTCCTAGCTGCCTGACGATCTTGGCAACGTTCGCTTCCCCGCCTCCGAACTCGACTCTGCGAGGTCTGTGAAGACCTGGCTCTTCCTGGACGACGTTCGTCGAGCCTCGAGGTACCTCCGACGACTTGGTTGAGCTTCGAGGCCGCCGAACTTGTTCTTTGCAAGACGCTGGGTCCATCTTTTTTGGGTCGGGCGCCCGAGTCCTTCATGACTTGGTCGATGACGAAGCCGTGGAGTCGCCAACGCCGAGGTGCTTGACGCCAAGCTCGACGGGCGATCTTCAACCCGCTGGAGCGGCTCGTATCGCATATTATTTGACGCTGGAAGCCGGGCGATTACGTGATCGCATGTGCACCCCATGAGGGGAGACGGCAGAGAGGCCGGGCGCCTGCCTTCATCGTGGACCCGCCGGCACATCGCCCAAAGATTCTCGCTCTGAAGTTGGGGCGGCGTACCGGGTGTCCGTCCACCACGAGGAAATCGGCCAAGACTTGGGACTTGATGGCCTTTCTGGCGCGCATTTGTAGGGGTCTCCCATGAGCTCAACGGACCACTTGGCGACCCGCCCGAGACCTCCCTGGCTCGAGGATCTCTCCCAACGGGAAGGAAGAGACCACCGCCACGGGTGGGCGTCGGTAGTGCCGAGCTTGCGCCGGCCGTGGACCACCGCAAGAGAGCAGCTTCCGGATCTCGCGGTAGCGGATCTTGGTCTCTGACAACACCTCGCCGATGAAGTAGACCGCCGCCGGATCGCAATAAGCGGGCCCTCCTCCCGCCTTTTCAACGACGATGGTCGCACCGACCACCGGGTGGTCGCAAATGACGACAGAGGGAGGGGTTCTCCTTCGGCGTGAGGGACGAGGACGGGGCGCCGCGAGGGCGTGCTTTGAGCTTGTCGAGGGCCTCCCGAGCCTCTGGAGGTCCAGAGAAGCGCCGTCTTTTCAAGAGGCGATACAGGCAAGCCCTTCTCGCCGAGGCGTGAGATGAAACGGCCGAGGGCCGCCAGTATCCCATGACCCGCCAGACGCCTTCAAAGTTCTTGATCGGGCCCATGTCCACCGCTTCACCTTCCCCCGTTAGGCTCGATGCCGCTTTGGAGACGATGAACCCAAGGAGCATGCCTCTGGGGGACCCTCAAGACGCACTTCGGGTTGAGCTTGACGCCGTTGGTCGCAAGACACCGAAAAAGCGATCGTGAAGGTCGTAGACGGGTCGCCACCCTTTTTCGCCTTGACTACGATGTCGCCGACGAGGCCTCCACGGTCTCCCGACGTGGTCACCGAAAACGCCCCGCATGCACCGGGGCCGATATGTTGCCCCCCGCTGCTCGAGTCCGAAAAGGCATCGTTACGTAGCGGTTACATGCCAAAGGGGGTGATGAAGGACGTTGCGAAATGGTCGACGGACTCCTTCATCTTTATTTGGTGGTAGCCGAGTAAGCATCGAGGAAGGACAAGAGCTCACACCGAGGTGGAGTCGATTATCCGATCAATGCGTGGTAAAGGAAAGGAACTTTTGGACATGCTTTATTTAAACTAGTGTAGTCTACACACATCCTCCATTTCCCCTTTTTTCTTAACCATTACAGATTAGATAACCACTCGTGGTGGAACACCTCCTTGATGAATCCGCCGCTAAAAGCTTGTTCACCTCCTGATGGCTCTCATGCGCTTTCCTCGCCGAATCGCGCAACGCCGCTTCACCGGGCCGACCCGCCCGAATATCAAGGAGTGCCTCATGACATCCCCTAATGCCCGGCATGTCCGAGGGACTCCACGCAAAAAATGTCGATGTTTGCGCGGAGAAAGTCGACGGCTGCACGCTTCCTATTTAGGTCGAGGGAGTCGCAGATCTTCACCGCCTTGCCAGATGGAGAGGCAGCGGGGTCAGCAGGACCTTTTGCCGTCCGGATGGCTCGAATGCGCCGGCGTGACGCTTAGTGTCGAGGGAGCCTCGGAATCACGGCCTCAGCGTGCTCGACTGCTTCGACGTCGCAGTTGAACGCGATGCTCATGGGAGGAGCCAACGGTGATGACGCGCCGTTGGGGCCAGCATCTTGAGAAGGTAAGTATGAAGTTGGGACGGCCATGAACTTCGCATACATGAGGTCGTCCGAGGATGCCGTGATAGGTTCCTCGAAAGTCAACCACGCCGAAGCGTGACGCACCTCCTTGGCGAAAAGTTTGATGGCGGCCCCAAAGCGAGATCGGGAGGTCGATCGCCCGAGGGCTAGGGCCTTTACCTCGGCACTACGCCCGAAAGCGGAGAGCTACCGGGCCGAAGCCGTGAGCGCCCTATCCCCAAATCAGCCGAGGGTTTCGAGTGAGATGTTGAGGGTCCCCGCCATCCATCGAAGACCTTGGGTTTCACGCTGCGACAATGGGGTCGACCACTTGATGGTACCGCCCCGCTTTGGCACGCAGAAATGGGTGGTCAGTCGATGTCAAGGTGATGGCGGCCGAAGACCACTGGGCAAAAATGGCGGAGTGGCGGGATGTACCGAGAATATCTTCACGCCGCGCTTTGATCCGGCGCGGTGAGATTCGCTGCGCCCCCATGACCATGAAAACGCCATGGACCTCGTGGAACTCCTTCGCTGTTTGTTTTCCTCCTCTTTTCTTTCCTCCTTCAAAGTGGGGGAAGTTTCTCGATGTAAGCGGGCACAAGCCAAGTCGCACTCCCCCAGTGCTTGACGGGGAATTTGTGGAAAGGGGCGTGGCTTTTGAGCATGTCGCCGAAGGCCCCGGCCCCGGGACCTCGGGGTCTTTATGGTCACCGCTGCAACGATATCGGCCCCGAGTCCACCTCTTTCTTGCCCTTTTTCCCTTTGTGCTTGTTCTTGTTTTTCTGAGGCCGCTGGCTGCCTCCCCCCAAGGCATTGTCCTCCTTCCGCTTCCCTTTGGCCGACGCCGCTGAAAATCAGCTCCCACGCTCCCTCGCCGGAGGCGAAGTTCGCCGCCACCTCAACACTCTGGCTGCGTGGTCGGCATCTTCCTCGTCCCAACTCGTGGACGTAGCTCCTTGCGTGTGCGCCGCCAAGGAATGCACTCGATGATGCAGCTGCCGCCACGCCGGGCAGCCTCGCACTTCTTCGAGAAGCGCCCGATGAAGTCACGCAACGCCTCGCCTGACCTCGCGGCTAGCCGCGGAGATCCCATGAATTTCCCTGCGCACGTGATGTGCCTCGGAAATTTCCCACAAAAAAACCCCCGACTAGCTCGGACCACCGTGGATCGTAAGGGGCGGGAAGATGCTCCACCTAGCCGCCGAATCACCTAAATGCAGCTGAAGGTTGCGGATGATAAGCCTGGGCATCGCCCCGCGCCGCCAAGCCGGGCATGCTAGGCAGATCGCTGAGCCAAACTCGGGGGTTCGCTTTCTCCCGAGTATTTGGCAAGATTGGCCGGCCGCCTGAACCGGAAGGGGGAATCGTGGCGCCGCGGATCTCCCTACCGGCTGCGCGCTGCCCCGAGAGGGATCGCATCGCCGCGTCCTCGCCGCTATCGCGCTTTCCGCTGGGCCGGGCGGCCGCGATCCGCCCGCTCCCGCTTCCTTTGGCGGCGCTTGTTGATGACGCGGCGCGGCGCTCACCATCGCCAATGGTGCCGCGGTCGCCCCGAAGACGCCATGATCGGCCTCCGCGATCGGGTCATGATGGATCAAGCTTCGCCAAGGCCGTGCATGCTTCGCCCCTCCTCATCCCCTGTCCGCATGCCGGAAGCCGAAGCCAAATTTTTGCCGGATGCAGCTGGTCTCGAGATAATCTCGCAGATCATCTCGAATCCGTCGTCCTCCGGGGTCGATGGTTCCGCATCGACCGGACGAGGAGGCAGGCCACGCGACGCTATGACTTGGCGCTGGTGGAAGATGGGGGGACGCTTCCACCCTCGCCGCTGGACGATTCTTCTCTGACGCCGCGCTGCGTTGACGAGCACGGGGCTAGGATCGCGTGTCGCACGGCGGCATGCTCAGACGCTTTCTATCTCCTCGTCGTAACAGCGACTGTCGCCGCCGAGCCTCGCCCCCCGAGCTCCCGAATCCGCTCGAGCAGCGTAGACGCCCGTGGCCTCTCGAGGTAGCCGGTGGCTCGCCGGCCCCTGGAGGGCCCGCATGTGCCTGAGCTTTGTGGCTCGGCCCGAGGCCGGGATGTGTTGGTTCTCGGGCGGCGCCGTCACGGAAGTCGCCTTTCCCGCGGGCCTCGGGGTCACGACCTTGGTCGCCGCCGTTGGCGTTGCCGCCCACGCCGAAGCCTCGCCGATATCCACGTGAAAGCATTCACGAAGTTGGATCGCATATGTCGCCCGAGGAGTCGAGCCGGTAGCCGAAAGCGAAGGCATGCCTCTAAGGGAACCCCCGCTCCGTGCCTCGGTAGCGCCGACGGGTGGATGCGGGGCCGCTGCAGTGGCGCCCGGGCCAAGCCTCCCGCCTAACCCCGTACTCCTCATAAAGCGTGAATGGATCCATCGGGGATGTCCACGCCGAGCCTGGCGGGAGCGCCACGACGGACGGCGGGACGCCTTCTCGCGGCTCCCATGACGTGGATACGCACGACGCGGGTGCGCAGCCGCTGACCGGCCAAATGGCCGGGCGCGGGTGGCGACAGCAGCCATAAATGGTCCTCCTCCGCATCGGCCGGTCCGCCCGCCGCATCCTGAGTCTCGCGACGTCGAGGGTCCCCTGATTCCGAGGTCCCTCGATTCCTAGTTCCATGTCGCATGACTGACCTTGACACGTAACCGAGCTCACCAAACCCGGATCGTAGGTCCCCGCCCAGCCGCCGGAGCGAGGGAGTTGTGGTCGGAAACCGCCCGAAATGTCGCTGCTGGCCATTCCGTGTAGTTTTGGTGGGAAGGAGCGAAAAGCACGCACAACCCCCTACCTGGCGCGCCAACCGCCGGTGCTAAAACTAGTGGTTCTAGTACCAACGAGTGAATTTGCGTAGGCGTGTCCCAACTCTTGAATGGTGTACAAGAAGGACACAAGAAGGTTTTGTATTATCTTGCACCAAGGTGCCCTCAGAGGGTGGGTGTACAAGCAAGTGGAGCAGAGGGAACTATCCCAAGTCTCGTGTGAGATGAGTATGTGTGTGTGTGTTGTTTGTCAAGGAGATCGCTTGACTCTTGCTTTCTCGGATTCACTTGTCCCTCGGAGTGGTTCCCCGCCCCTCCCTTTTATAGCCTGGGGGCGGGAGGGACGGGCTTTTTACAAAGACAAGATTTGAATAGAAAGACGGCGGTGGGCGCCGCCATCCCGCCGAGGCCTGGGGGCCCCCTCCTTGTGCCGAGGCCCCCGCGGGGGCGCTGGGCTTCGGCCTTGTACGGCGCCTCACTGCCGATGGCGGCGCCGCCTCGTGAGCTCCCGCCTCGCTCTTGGTGCAGCGGGGGACGCTTTGCCTCTCGGCAGTCCGCGCGGGCGCCATGATGAGCGTGCCTGTGTACCGTGGCTCGGTCAGAGCTTTTGACTCACCCCGGGCCCGGCCTCGAGGGCCGCGTATCGTTGTCGATACGGCATGGCCGACGTAGATACAGCCACGACGGGCTATTTCGGCCCGCCTCGGCTCGAAGCTCGGGTACGCATGCGGTCGGGCACCCGAAGACACGGCCGCTGCTGGGTGGCGCCGCGCTTCGCCCTGATGCTGTATGCTCCGTATTTGGACTTCCCGATGATGGGACCTGCTACTGCAGGTTAGTCATCATGTCGCCTCTACGCGGGCGTGCATGGCCGCCACCGTAGGGATTGTGTAATCATGAGCGCAGGGCGCAGTAGTGGCGACGGACGCTTCCCATCCCCCGCTCGTGGGCTAGGGCCATCCCCGATGGGGCCACTGTGGGAAGGCGGCGGTGGATATATGTCACATCGGAGCCCTAGTTTGACTAGAGGCGCGCGCCCCGCCCGAGGCCTCGGCCGATGTGGCTCGTGCGTAGGCGCGATCGGCTCGCCTCGAGCTCTCGCCCGCCGGGCCTGGGCGGACGGAGATTCGCCCCCGCCCGAGGCCTCGCCCGCTGGGCTCAAGTGGGCGGGGCGAGTCGGCCTCGCCCGAGGCCTGCCCGCCCGTGGGCTCGCGGGCGCAGAGTCGCCTCGCTCCGAGGCCTGCCCGCCAGGCTCAAGCGGGACGAGAGTTGGCGCTCATCCGAGCGCCTGCGGGAGTGTGTTCTCGTGCGGGCCGTAGACAAGACGCCGGGTCCCCGCGCTGCCATGCTAGCCGTCGAGCCTGTGCTTGAACAAAGGTGGCTTGTCGGGCTAAGATTTGCGCTTGTTGGGCCTTCCTTGTGGGCCTTTTATTTTTGGTCCCCGCCAACTAGTAC